>JAOTQK010000012.1:2496112-2511638 GCA_025642025.1 Rhododendron ferrugineum
GAGTCGTTGCTGATTGTGCTCATCATTTCTCCCCATGTTGTGTTCATTCCGACTGAGGTGACTAACATCCGACCAAATCCATCAGCTACCTGTTGGAAATTCAGAGACTTAAGTTGTTGATTTGAGAGTTGGTTTGATCAATTTGTTTTTGGTCCTTTCTCTTTAAGTTGAGCAACAGCTCTTCATTAATGTAGTTGGAAGTTTAGAACACAGTTATGTTTTTTTTTTTTTTTTGATTGGCAACACAGTTATGTTGTTTAGTAAAAGAAAATTTAAAGTAAAAGACGTGTCATCAGGGACGGAGCCAAAAATTTTAGTTAGTGGAGTCAAAAAGTATACACATATATCCGACTTATTTTCCTTAGTAATTGAAACAAACAATTAAATCAAGAGGTTAATCAAAGAGTAAATATGTAACTAAAAATCTTTGTGATTTTGCTTTGTAATCCACAAGGAAGACTTTGCATATATTGGAATTGGAAAACGATGCATCATAATCTCATCTGTAATGCTGCCAACTCGTAAGGAGAAGAGAATGGTTGAGAATTTATACCGTATCTGGTGTTTGAATCTCGTTGGGGCAGTTTAAAAAAAATTGGGAGGTTAATTAAAATATCAAAATTTGGTTCCGAAATGTAAAATGTAAAATGTAATGTGAAAAATGACTGAAGTTTTGGTTTTTTTTTTTTTTTTTTTTTTTGCTAATTAGGATGTTTGGAGTCTCCCAAAACGTCTCATCTTATATACTATAGGTAATTATCGGGTTTAAGCTTTTATAGTTAACTAAGATGGAGAATTGACTAAAATAAGATGGAAGGCCTTCAATCTTAATCAATTTCGAGTACCTTGGTGCCAGAGAACAAGAACGGATTCTGTGTAAGACCAACTTCAACGTGGTCGCTTTCCCCTGTCATGCTGGATTCATCTACTAGCAACGAGTGCCCATCGATGAACAACCCGTCGGCCGGAACTTGATCACCAATCTTCAAGCAAACGACATCTCCCACGACGATCTCGAAAATGGACACTTGTTGCCGCCTTCCGTTTCTCACGACGTCGACTTGGATGTTGTTGCTTACCTTGGATAACTTGACGAACTGTTTGTTCTGCCTGAAGTTGCTTAGCGCTGAGACTGCTATGACCAGAAAGACTGCAACAAATATGCTTCCTCCGTCGTACCTGTTAGGATATTAGAGTGGATGTTTATGTATTAGCACAAAAATGAAAAGATAGCGTGTGGCGGGAATGATGAGAGAGACGCGAAAGATTGATGTTCTAAAGATGTACTTAATTGTCTCTTTTTTTAACAAGTTAAGATTGTGGAACCTAACTTGGATAAAGCAACTCGTCAATCAAATCTGATGTCTCCACGTAGCACGATGGGTAACAAACATAGAGCCGTTATACAACAATTGCCAAAATATAGTGAATAATACTCATAAAAATAATCATCTATAATGTATAGTAATGTGCATAAATGAGAGAGATTAAGTCGTATGTGTGTCACAAATTTTAGTGTGCGCAAATTGTAGAATGGTCCTTTATTTGAATTGAATTGACACAAACAAATATTAGAACTAATTTTCACTTTCTTCTATTTGACATGAACCAGGAACATGCTCTCTATATTGTAGAAGACTTGAGAGTCACGTTTTGATTAATATTCTATGAATTAGTCTTGTCCGATAAACTATGAAACCGGGACACCGGGCCTAACAGCTCGTTTGGTACGCGAGAGTTCGCGAGAGAAGAAAAGAAAAGGGGAGAGAGCTCAATCTCTCCTTCATTTGGAAGGGGAAGAAGGCGAGAGAGGGTGAGAGACGGAGGGAGACCAGAAACCCTCCCAAGAGGCCAAGCCCAGTTCCGTTTCTCGCCAAAAGTGGCGAGATTTCGTGAGAAAGGAGAACGTATGGTCCACCCCCTCGTCGGACGAGTGGGTGCATGTGCGTCGCCGGAGAAGAGAGAGAGTGTGTACCAAGTTTGCCAGAGATGAGAGAGAGAGAATTTCAGCTCGTCGGAGAGTCACCGGAACTCTACCAGTCGCCTATGAGAACTTGATTTCTCACTATTATTTGGATGGGAGGGTGAGAAATCACACCCCTTTTTTTTCTTTTCTCACTAATAAGGGAGAACACACCCCTTTCTTTTTTTTTCTCACCCCTCCATCCAAAGGGGCTGTAAAGGTTGTATGGTAAAGAGAGGAAGTTAACAAAAGGTCTACGAACATAACTCCAGACACATTTCCGTACGGAGTCGTTCCAAGTGAAGGCAAGTTTTAAAATGATGTTCTAACATTGCTCTCTTGCGAATGGAAGTGGAGGGGGTTATAGTATAGATCGATGTTCATAACGTAAGCCGAAAAAACAAATTAAAACTGAAATTATGAGCAAGAGTAATTCCTTTATCTAATGAAATACATACCATCCATCTTTCAAGCCATGTTCCTTGATGCCAAATCCAAGTGAAAGCGCAGCACATACTAAAAGTATCAAAATGGTGGGATCTCTCAGAGCCTCCCACACGAAATACCACAAATTTTTTGCTGGCGGCCTTCGGTAAGTATTCGATCCAAACGCTTCGCATCGTCGCGAAACATCCTCGCCGTCCCCACTAATCCCGTTCTCCAAATTTGTTTCGAGACCGCAAGCCAGTCCCTCGACCCCGTCATACTTTCCAAGTTGGTCCAGGTTTTTCTGCTTCACGATTCCCACGAGGACCGACTGATCGATTTTCGGAAAGAATGGGTGCGGCTCGAAAACATCGATAACAACTCTGGTTGATGAAACAGGGGATTTCTTTCTGGGTTTTTTCAAGGGGATGGAGAAGGCCCTCGAGCAGTAGATGGCAGCGAATGCCATGTGCCATCTCTTTTGGTTGGGTGCAGTGAGCAAGGTGGTGGGAAGAACAAGCATGGATCTCTCCAAGGTATCCAAGCTAGCCTGGAATAGTGAAAACATGTTTGTTTTTCAGAAACACCAAAAATGTGATTTCTGACGTTTGTGTGGAAATGGAAGAGAGAAAAAGGTGGCAAAAAGGAAACTATTTTGTTACTATTAGAGAGAATGCAATGTGAAGAAGGATTTTTTTTATGATCGGCGAAGAAGGATTTTTATAGGCGAGATACATATTTGACCGCGTAGAATATATGCCGCCAATCTCTATTGGCCACGTACAGGCAGCATAGTGTACGTGTGGATAAGGTGTGAGAAAGCTTGGTCAACAAAAACCATAGTCACCCAAAGAGAGATGTTAGAGACGCATCAATTTGTCACATCCTAATCGTAACTCTCTCACATACATGTGGGGTCTACATATTTATTGTGGAATTTTCACACATATATGTGAGAGGGATGTGGCTGGCGTATGATAAATTGATGTGAACCGAATCCCTTTTTTGGTTGATTGAGTAAGACCATGACAATTTTCAGTTTTTCACCCATCTCGCAAATTTAATTCACACCTAGCAAAAAAAACACTTACCGAGGCGAGGCCTTGTTCAGCTAAAAAAGCCATTGTAGATTATTTTTTTTTCTTATTCAAAAACATTTCGCATTTGTTAGTTTTTCGTCAATTTTTTGAGGATTATTGCTTTGTCATTATGAAAGGAATCTAAAAAGTAAAAAGTTACGATCAAAATCCAATTTTTTTGAATAAAGACAAAAAAAATTGGCTTATTTTTGTCTTTATTCAAAAAAAATTGCGTTTCGGTCATAATTTTTTTTTTTTTAGATTTCTCTCGTTATGACAAAACAATAATCCACAAAAAACTAACAAATGCAAAAAAAAAAATATTCAAATAAGGACAATATATAATCCACAATGGCTTTTTTAGCCGAACAAGGTTTAACTAAACATTGCCTCATTGTAATTTTATTCTTTTGAAATTAGGCCCCATTCTCCCTAAATTTCAAGATGGTATTTTTTTTTCGATATCTTTGTTTTTCGTAAAAAAAAAAATTTTGCTTTTCGTCGGAATCTTTGTGATTAATAGTTCTTCATGACAATAGGAATTAGAAATGTATAAAAATGTGCATCGAAGTTGAAAAAAATCAAACTTTTTACCGTACTCTCGTCGAGACAAATGATTATTCCAAAAAAATTACGTAAATTCTTTGTGGGGTTAAAGTAGCAAAATTTCCCACCCATGCTTGTCATGTAATTTTGGGGCTTGGCAGGATACATGACTGTGAATCTGAGCCGTCCATTCTTTTTTATGAACACTTTCAAGTTTTCTTTTCCATGTATCATAGCATTTATTTGTAATTTTTGACCAAGAAGTATGTTCTTTTTAGCTGATTAGGATGTTTGGAGTCTCTCAAGTACATCTAAAGGTCTCATCGTTTGTACTAGGTTGTTGTAGCTTTTAAAATTGTTGACGAAGTAGACTTGACTGAAATAGCGAGTAATGTATGGGGTGTAATCAGAGTTGTGAACAAATTGACCGAAGCACCCGATTAACAAAGGGTAAATTACAGAAATCTTCCCCAAGGATTCTACAAATTACAGATTGCTCCTTACATTTGAGAAATCATAAAATACCTCTTGTCTCATAACATATTACTCCCTTGTCGTGATGCTGCCGCTAGGGAATTCAACCAAAACTGTTTGACATCATCAAATCCTGATCACAATGGAACAACACATTGCCCTTTTATAACTTATGGAATGTTGGAAAGGTGCGAAAATAGTCTTTCACGGGCCAAAAAAAAAAAGACAGGCTAGTCAATTATAATTAGGATTTTGTTTTGAGACGGGGGGTATTTTGTGATTTCGCAAACATGAGGAGGCAATCTATAACTTGTAAGAATCTCAGCGTGGTTTTTGTAATTTACCCATATAAATTTGGAAACAATAGAATCCACAACAAACTTTTTTAAATGCCACAAAGACCCCACCAGCCAAAGGGGGAAGGGGAGAGGAAACAGAAATGAGGCAAGAAGGGTGAGAACATAAGAATGCGTCATCTTTAAGAATGCGTCTATCTTTAATCGATTCTATTCCAATTAGATGTCAGGGGCAAGTAAAGGAAAGTTTCATCGTTTTTGTTGCTTATCTTTGGGATCAAGACTTACAGGTATGACTACGCGGCGCCAGTGGAAAATGCTTAGAAGGTCACCTTGAAGATCAGAAAACGGATAGCAATTCCAACACACTCTGTACCAAAATCATTCTCTTTGGGTTCATATCATCATGTTGTGAAGGTTTTGTATATTAGAACAAGTTCCAAGAAGGGGGGGGCGGGGGGGTTGGTTTCCCGGTAATACAAGGTTTCCCGAGACAGCTTGAGCGCACCTCGGACTAATTCCTACAGACCCTCCTGCAGCAATTTCACACTCTTACGCGTTGAATTATTTTGCTACAAATTGAATTAAAAGTTCAACAAATCCGGACAGATATGGTATTTGATTGTAGTCCAACTGTTGGGATTAAATCATAATCAAGATGTCTCTTAACTGGGGTGATATTACATTATGTTTTGCGGACAAATTAGTTTGTTTGGACTGAAAACATAGAAACAATGAGTTTTATGGTACTCAAAAAAAAAAAAAAAAAAAACAAGAATGGTAGTATTATGGATGGCATTCTAGTAAATATGCAAACAAATAATGGATTGGCTTCTCATTTAGTTTATGGATTATTAACAGTCCCAAAATTGAGTAATCCCTTGCTAATTAAAACTGATTTCAATTTCAAACATGTCCATAGGCGTACATATTATCTCATTGGATTAATACCACCACACCATTGTACTGTTGTTTATATCCGTTTTTTCACCAAACCGTGGATCAGCGCTGGAGAGCCATTTAATTAGATATTAATTAAATTGAACTTATTTATGAGTTTCTCGGATTAAAAATTAATGGGTCACATTAATTTTTGTGATTTGGAACACAACTCGATTAACCGAAATACAAGTGAAGCAAGATGCAGAGGATAATTTTCCAATAAGATTGAAACAGGTCCTACACCAATCAAAAGCCCAGCGCTTATCCAACAATCAAACATTCCAGCAAAGTTTACCTATCTTTTATTTCCAATCCAATTACATTTCGAAGTACCGATTACTTCTCTTTTCGGTCCAGCACCACTTTTATTTTCTTGTAATCGACCAACTCTTTTAACCCATTTTCATGGAGTTTGATTAGTTTTTACCATCACTTTCGTTCTTTCTTTTCCTACACGGTTAGGAAATAGTGAAGTCCACTCCGTTGTGGCAACCTCCGAACCATCTCGTGGCTTTCCCTTTTAAGTCACACGCAATTGCTCTAGTTACAAGTTAGATTCACGGTATTCAACCCTTCAACGTTAGGCGCGACGAGTCTTGACACGTCCGCAATTCAGTCAACAAGCGCCTAAAGCGTGTTCACGCCTTGCTCGGCGTCCGGTGCTAAAAAACAAGAGTCTTCAACTATGTATCACACTTTGTAGGATTATACACCTCACACATGTTAAATTTAGACAGAATGTACGAATACCTAAATACATACATGGTCCTATTCCTTATTCATATTAGGTCAAACAAACAGACAAGTTCTTAAAAACCGAGGATTTGTTTGAGACACAATATCCTGAAGTTGCCATATAAAACGGTTTCCCGCGTTTTCAGTACCTTCATCATTTTATACTGTAATTTAGTCAATGGATAATGTAATATTCTAGTAATTCACGGGTTATTAATGGGAATATGTTTGTATGCTTTGCTGGTCAACTGAAGATTGTGTACGTAACGCTCAAGGAATGAGAAAAGGTTCAGAAACAGAGAATCTCCCAACAGTAAATGAATTCACACCGAACATGGTATTCGGCCGGAAAATTACTCGGTGCCCTTTGATACCGCGTGAGCATCGACACCTGGTCTTAGCACCGTCACATGATGTTTCAAAATTCTACAATATCACACAGTGGCGACGGCCCATATGAGAGGTAGATAACCTTCTTCTTCTTTTTCCCGGCAAGAGTGGATCACTTGAACCGAGTGAAATCTTGGAAAACTGTTTGGTTTGATTGTCCATGCCATCAGTGCCGGCCCTGAACAAGGTGATCGCATTGGGCCCCAAAATTTCACTGAAATGAGGGGGCCAAAAATTATGAAGTATTCAATATGTCTTGCTCTATAAAATTACATTTATTCGAAATGAGCATGTCAAATTAATAAAATTTGATTATACAACCATGATTACTTTTGCCGCAAATAATTTTTCTTTTTCAAGTTGACCCTTTTTTTTAATTTTGTTGTAGAATGCATAAAGGACCCCATTTTCTTAATTCGCGTTAGCCCCCAAAATGTCAAGGCTGACACCATGGGCGGAGGCACTAAGGGACAAATGGTGTCCAGTGACCCCACTCACTTTGATTTTTCACAAGAACATTTGATAACTTGCAACCAAATTTTGCTAATTTGACTCTAAAAAAAAATTTCAAAATTGCCCCAACTTATTTTAAATGCATAAAAATTCAAAGCGTTTTCTTCTTTTTGAGAGGTAATAGTACTAGAAATGAGACTATCATCTATTATTTTACAAATATAACAAGTCTTTTGGGGTCAATTATAAGGCAAAAATAAATTAACCTCTTAATTAAGTTATTTTTGAACTTGTGCATAAAAAAAATGTATTACATATAAATCTAATTTTTGATCTCACTAATCAAAATTCATGGCTCCGCCTTTGCAACACTGTCGCCCATTACCTAAAGGATTTCTCTCATGAACCCACTTGATAAATAATGTGACTGTCAAAACAAAAGTGTCATAACTCACCTTTCCACTCTCATCCTTTATGTCTATTCAAAAAATCTTTGATCTGCCGCAAAGGAAATCTCTTTTAATTATCTATATGCGTCACTCTCCACTCCTCCTCTTTCCCATTCTCATCTTCATCTTTTACTGTCCGTTTGGATGGAGGATTTATTTTTGGTGGATATAGAATGAGAGCGGATTTGAGGGGTGATATGTTAAGAATGGTGACTCCACCTCTTAAGAAGAGTGGATTTGTAATGAGGTATTTGGATGATTTTTTGAAAAGGGGGATTTGGAGGGTTGATAAGATGTTAAAAGACTAAATTGTCCCCACTTTAATTTTTTAATGCTCAAAATTGATTTATTTTATATTAATTAGAATAAATTAATATTTACCATTAATTTTGGAGGTGGATTTGTAATCCCAAGTTTGCAAATCCGGGAGCAAATCCACTTGCACTTTTTGCTTCCCAAACACCGGATTTACGTGGGGCCGGGACTCCAAATCCTGCCGCTTACAAATTCAGGCTCCATCTCCTTCATCCAAACAGACCGTTAAGAGCATCCACACCAATGGAGGCAAAAACCACTGTGCGTCACTTTAATGAGAAAAATGCTGAAAAGTCAGCAACAGTGACATTACTTTGCAAAAATTTGCTTACATCATCGTTATTTTGCAAAATTTTCATTTTTCCAACAGTTGCTCGCAGCTTTACACGAGCCACTGTTCACAAGTTACATATATTTTACTATTTTGTTATGATGTTGTCCATACCTTCCCTTTTTTTATTGGTGAGGGCGGCTATTTGCAGCCCCGTATTTTCTCCTTTAACCCGTTAAAAATTTTCAACTATACTCGACAGTTAGTTATCAAAATTGAAATATATTTTCAGCATCCAATTACCGAAATATAATCTTTTTTTCAACAGCAATTTACCGAAAATGTATGTTCGGCAGTTGTTTACCGAAGGTTGAACATATTTTCGACATGTAGTTACCGAAATATAGTCTTGTTTTCAACAGTTATTTACCGAAATGTTAATATGATTTTCAACTACTATTTACTGAAATGTAGTGGGCTAAGAGAGAAAATACGGGGCTGCGAATAGTCGCCCCCTTATTGGTTTGTTGCCTCTCTCTTTTTTTTCCTAAGAATAAAGAAGCAATATTTTTAATAGGATAGTTTTAATATAAAGAGTCTGATGTAGTAGACATTTTAAAAGTGAGTAGCTAAAGTAATAAAGTGACTTTTTAAGGTATAATTTGGTCCAAAATGTAAAGAGGGTGATGCGGATGATCTAAGCTTATGTTTATAGCAAAATAGGTTGTAGATTATTTTTTTTGTTTGAGAGATCAAATAGGCAGAGGTAGATGATGTCTTCTATAGCACGTAAGTTTTGATGAGGAGAGTTATTCTCTCCCTTTGGTTCCTTGCGGCATATGATTGTTGGAGTTTGTTGTTGCCTCTTTGTGGGTTCACTCTTCTCCGGCTTGATGTCTTATGTTTTGGGTCCTTTTAATCTTTGTAATTTGTTTTCAAAGGTTAATAAATTTTTTGCCTTTCAAAAAAAAAGTTTTGATGAGGGGAGAAAGGATTCAAATTCCATGGGTTGAAGTGTTGAACCCAACGCCAGATGAGTCTGGAGTTGCCGCTGATACCACATATTCACATATGATTTGCCGCTAGGTATATGGGTCCATCCATTTGGAAAAAATGTATGAACTTTCATGAAAATGTGTGGTGTTAATTAAACAACTCTGGATTTGGAGCACATATCACATGGCAATGGGTAATTACTCACTTTGACCACTAACCATTTTATGTTGTAGAATTGTACTCAAAATGTGAGAATCAAATACGGTAGCGTCATTCATTCGAGAAACCCCATATGTAAGGGTTAATTCGTAAGCAGGATGACTTCATACACCAATTGATGAATTTCTCTAGGGTCTTGGTACATCTCCCATTTAAGAATGTGGAAATTTTCATTCACCAACTCTTGAGATCCAATGGCAATGGCCGGAGGAGTTCATTGTGATGGTAACTTTCTAGTATTTTTTCACACTTTTTCCTCAATAACGTACTGCATGGGAAATGAAGGTGGTAGATTGTTTGAATTCAATTTAATAAATTGGTAAAAGGTATTTGGATAAGGATCATGCAAATATCTTACTCCTTCTGTCCCGATTTATTTGTCTACTTTTTGACTTTGCTTTATCCTAATTTATTTGTCTGTTTGACTTTTAAATTGATAAAATACCCTTTTTACCCTTACTTTTTTGAAATAAAGTAACTTTTCAAAAAAGATGAAGGATAAATATTGGGAAGTTAACAACTTTTAGATGTAATCATTATGCTCCCTAAATAAGTTGAATTCTCAATATTAGACAAATAAATTAGGACGGATGGAGTATTAAACAATTAGTACTCAATGGTAAAAAGATAACTGGGGTCTGAGATTTCTTTTCAGTATATTAATTTAAAGACTTGTTGAAGAAGAAGAAGAAATTTGCATGGAAAAGAGAAGACATAACGTAGGAAGGAATGTAGGAGAATAGAGAACAATGCCACAGTCAACAAGTTAGTAGGTTGGTGAGACGAGATCACTGGAATAGATACAATTCTTCAAGTAACTGTGGTTGAAATATGACTCCAAGGGGTTTGCTTGTTTTAACGACCCGCACCATCTAACGTGCTTACTCTTAGCCTAAACACGTAGCTCAAAAAGTTAATCTCAGATTATATATTAGCTGGTTGGAATCCCTTATATTTCACATCCATTTCCCCCACATATTCTCAATGTGGGACATTTGGGGCTGAATAGATACAATTCTTCAAGTAATTGTGGTTGAAATATGACCCGAATGGGTTGGCTTGTTGTAACGACTTGCGCCAGCTGACCTGTTTACCGTTAGCCTAAACATATGGCTCAAAAAGTTAACCTCAAATTATACATTAGCTGGGAATCCCTTATATTTCACATCCATTTCCCCCACATATTCTCAATGTGGGACATTTGAGGCTCTCACAATCTCCCCACCTTTTTGGGGTGCAACGTCCTCGTTGCATTGGCCCAGCAACCTTTCCCTAGTGGTCTTAGTGTGGCACTTAGTTCTGTACAACACATCACCATGTAGATCAGGATTGTGCTTTGATACCAACTGTAATGACCCGTGTCAGCATGACTTGCTTACCCTTAGCCTAAACACGTGGCTCAAAAGATTAACCTCAAGTTATACAGTGTCGGAATCCCTTATATTTCACATCCATTTCCCACAAATTCCCGGTGTGGGACATTTGGGGCTCTCGCACTGGTGGTCTCAGATTCAAAACCTCTCAGGTGCTATCAATCCTTTTGTGGTTAGTTCATACGGAGCCTTCCTCGGACTTTAATCAAGGCCCCCGCTAGTCAACGGTGAGATTTGTCCCCCAAATTAGTTAAGGTGCGCGTAAGCTAGATCGGACACCTGAGTTATCATAAATTGTGGTTTTGATATGCCGTCACATAAATTCAGTCGAGCTCGACGCATAATCGACAAACTAGAAACTCGTATCTGCATTCTTTGTAAGCAATCCAAATTTGTGACTAACGCATTAGTCAGTTTTAGAGTCAATGGTTTACTACTAATACTTTAATCCCACATCGTGACCATATTGTTTTTCAGGATTTAAATCGCTCCTCTCATTTTTTATTTTAAAAAATTAAGTACCCTTTTGATTAGGTAAATTGAAAAATGATAAGTATAACTAAACAAGCCTGTCGGTGGCTTCCCACATCAGGAAGTTTAGGTTTTTTTTTGGGCACCTCGGAAGTTAGGAAGTTATAGGTTTCTGTGTGTTAAAAGGATCCTCTTACCTCTCACTAGTCAGCAATTGTCTAGTTGGGTGGGTTAATTGACATTACTCTCTTGCCATCTGCTAAAAACAAAAAAACAAAAACAATTCCTTGGCCCAACTTCATCCATGAAAAAAGGCCAATCGTTTCATGCCGTTGGGCCCGTCCGAAGGATGAGTGAGGCTTTCGGGCTGCATCATGGGCTGGCTTCCCACATAGGGAGTTAGGGTTTGTGTGCATTACTCTGGTAAAATGGTCCTCTTGCCTCTCACTAGCCAGCAATCGCCTAGTTGAGTGAGTTAAGCAGAATTACCCTCTTTCCCTCCGCTCAAAACACAAGTCTGTCGGTTCCCTTGCATTGGCAGTGACATACTTTTTCTAGTTCTTTCATCATCAAGCTTTGAAGAGTGCTAAGGAAGCAATTTTCACACTACCCTTTATATCAATACAGTACCTCAATACAATGACCACTTATATAATTTATGTAATGCGAACTTTTTTGGCTGAAAAAAGGCAAAGGCAGAAACAAGATCAACTCTTATTGGAAAAAATTTCAATGGCGAGCGGGTACCACGTCGTGCCCACTCGTGCATCCGAGCCGTCCATTTCGTGTTTGAACGGCTCAGATTTAGAGAGAGAAAAAGGAGAGAAAGTGCTGGGGTGAGAAGAGACAGAGGGTTTCAATCCGAGCCGTCCAAAAGTGAATCGGACGGCTTAGATGCGCCAAATGGGTGCCACGTCGGCAATATCCGCTCGGCAATGAAAAACTCCTCACTCTTATTGCATGTAAACTGTAACAGTTACAAGGATACAACAGAACTTCAGAAAACAGATCTGCCCTTCTCTTCAAGTTATGTAAGCTACTATATATCCTGTGTATGCCCTTCTAAATGCACCATGGTCATATGAAAACGGAAACGATTTTCAAGTCTCATGAGTACTCAGATGGTTTCCGAACTTCACGTAGCTGGACTGAATTCTCGAAGCAATGTTCGAACCCAAAATGGGGATACCTCTCGTACCACGTATCTTGCTCCACATGAGTATCCCAGTGCTCGCCACAGCTGCTCTTTCCATACTTATGCAACCATCCAGATCCGTTGTGACCCTCACCCCAAGTGCGGTTCCAGCGCTCTCCATATTTTCCTTGCCACCATGTCTCCCCTTGTTTGACCCCATGACCATTTGAATCGAAGTTCTCATCCCATTTGTCACCCCATTTTGACCAGCCGTCACCCTCAGAGCGCTCGGCCCATTTGTCCGTGTATTTCGTGCTGCTGCCCTTCCCGTCATACTTCTCGCCCCACCTGTCAAAATGATAAACTTGGGTAAACTTGCAGGAGTGATACAACTAGGCTCGTTTGAATAGACTTGGTCTTCAAACTAATGGGTATTCAAATTATTATACAATGAGACAAGCTCACTTTGAAATTTAGGTTTGCGAGTTCGGCATTGAGTTTGGGAGAATTATCGCGATGGATTTAAATTGACCATTTAATAATTATTAAATGAGTGATTCAAAATCTTTCACCTAAAGATTGTAGCCATACAAGAATCTCATCAAAATAATCTATTTGAATTGACCATTTAATAATTATTAAAGGGCAGTAATAAAGACGATTGGAATCATGCTAGTACATAGGAGAAAATTACAGAAAGATATAGCAATTGAACTGTGTCGGTTGCTCAGTTAAGCAGCAGACAGAACAAGGATCGATGCTTCATGCCACAACCTAATTCACATGTTAAATTTGGAACATTCTCTAGAACCATATCCGAACAAGAATAACCAGGAATCCAACCTTAATGCAGTACGAAAATGTTAAAATTCAATACCTTTCAGTACGAAAATGTTAAAATTCAATACCTTTCGTGCCAAACATGAGCATGGCCAGGCTCGAGGAGTGTGTTGGGGTCAATGCTGCACCACTTGTGTGCCCATTTCTCTGCTTTGCCAGAGGCATCATAGTGTTCCCACCATTTCTCATGCCACTCATCGCCTTGTCCGTTCTTTCCCCACTTGTCGGCTGTTTTCTCAAAGTGCGCAACTCCACAATCCTGCAAAAAGTCACAATACAACCAGACTCTAAGCATATTGAATTCGTAAAATTTTTGTGAAATCTATAAATCTTCATCCATACATGATACATTGTTCCATTATTGCTTGTACCGTGGTGTTATTTAGGAAGGCAAGAGATGAGTGAGATCATTTCCGTATCACCAAGGAAAGGCGTATAAGTGAAGTTACAGAAAAATAAATTCCCCTCTTAGAAGAGCTATAAATTACACCCAAAAATCTTTTAAACAGGTCCACAACCATGGCCAAAATAATCGTAAACAATCAGAATCTACAGCGTTCTTTTTTCATCCACAAACCCCGTCATTTTTCCATGAAAACTCTCTTTTACGAAATGCGCCCTGTGCCACGTCGTGCTAATTTCCACAATTACAACACCACGAGAATAATGTTAAAATTCAACAGCAAGCTCCTATCCATAGCATCATAAACAAAGTCGAGGAGACAACATTTAGGAAAACAGTCGCAAATCTCTGCAAAACTATTCCCCTCTATGTACTAAAATCACAGGCATAAAAAGGGAAAGGGGAAATCCATTTTCATGTTAAACATGGATCGTATAACGTTCAACTATGCAATGGACACTGACCTGCCACATGGATTCCTTCCAAAACTCACGCCAAACATTTCCAAAAGCATCACGTCCTGATTTCTCAGACCCAAGCTCCTTATGCTCAAATTCGTTAGCAGCCTCCCAATACTTTTCTTCCCACTCAAGGGCCTGGTCAGCACTAACACCCCTTGTCAGAGTCCACCTGCAAACAACACCATCAGGTCTTTGTTCAACTCCCGTCTCCTTCCACCACCTTGATCCATCAGGATTGACTCCTTGGGTTACTGCCTCATCTGCCTTATCGAGAGCTTGAGCTGCTTCTGCTGCATGTGCTGAAAATTGAACACCAAGTTCACGTTTCTCTTCTTCGTGAGCCGTCTCTTGACTCGAAATCTCCACTTTCTCAACATCTATTATGGATTGAAGGGGTGGAAGCGGAGGGTAGTGGTTGCTTTGGAAAAGTTTGCTCTCGAGGGGGATTGGCAGGAAATTTACAGATTGTTCTTTCTCTAGTACAGGGTCTGTTTTGTTAGGATATGGATAAGCTTGTCTAGCTAAGTTCAGGTTACTTTCACCATTGATATTTGTATCTGGAGGAGGTGTCCATGACCAAAAGTTTGTACCAGGTGTTCCACTTCCAATATCAGCTGATAGAGAAATAATAGAACTCTCACTCTCGAGTCCTGTCAGATTTCAACATTATGAACCTTCAAACATTTGCACCCAAACGAAGGATTTATAGATTCAGGAATTACACGGAAATAAATGCCAACAATTACTGACATCACCAAAATATTGAAATTAGATGACATACTGGTTACTCCATATCTTGAAACATCAGAGCGCCAAAGTTTGTACCAGGAGTAAAATTTTGAAACATCAGACATATCTTCCAAAGTCAGGATACTTGCTTTAAATTTACTAATACAGATATAAGCACCCTTAAAGCAGAGAAGTTAAGAACATGACTAGAGCAAGTTCTTCAATTACTAATCCACGTCAGCAATGAGCTCCGAACAGCAAGAAGGTCAATATCGAACAATCGCATGGTCAGATAACAATTTCTAAGTAGCTAACATCTGATGCTCATTTTCTAGCTCGCGAACAGCGCGGTGAATCGTTTGCAGCACTACACATAACTCAACAAATGTGCACTATTAACCCAAGGGGTTGTCGCAGGGGTTAATCGACTTGCCTGGGCAGGCTTACCACCCAAAGGTTGCAGGGTCGATTCCTCTCAAAACGATGTGCACTATTAACCCAAGGGGTTGTCGCAGGGGTTAATCGACTTGCCTGGGCAGGCTTACCACCCAAAGGTTGCA
>JAOTQK010000012.1:2519039-2531746 GCA_025642025.1 Rhododendron ferrugineum
TTTGGATTCGTATGGGCGAATTGAGCAGTTTGCCCCTACGAATCCAAAAGTAGTACTTACCGATATCCGCAGGAGCTAATTTTTTACAGGGCCCTATAAAATAATATTCAAAAATTTATTAATATTTTTCTAGATTTTTTTGGGATCAGGAATGGGGCCAAACGCGATTATCCCTGCACGGATCCCTGCAAACTATCATTACTCTTAGCAGGACTGTTTCTAGAAAGCCCAATGACCAATCCTCCTACGAATTAACGAGGATTCAATGAGTCAAATGTGCAAATTGGTAACTACGCCACGGTAACTAGAATGAATATACTCTCTTCGTTTCATATTGATAGTCCACTTTCATTATTAAGGAGCTCTCAAAAAATTTATATTTTTAAATTTATAATATTTTTTATATATAATATGGATATTTGTTTGATAGTAAATTACTAAATCTCAATTAATTCTGTTAGAATTTTGTTTAATATAATTTTAAATATATAAATTGTGGAATATATACGATTTTTTAAGCGGCAAGTATGTCGAAAAAGGACCAAAAAATTAGAATAGAGAGAGTATTACATATAGCAAAATTAGAGTTTGCCTTATCAATCCTCATGATACTAAATTCGGGCGGAGTTAGGAAACAACATGTCAAAAACTATGTACACTACAGATCAGAGCCATTCAATTTTTTTCAAACATGTTCTTAAGAATTTTAGGGAAAAAATCAGCTCATTCAAATATATAAGAGTGAGTTGTAATTGAGCTTGATTTAGTTGCTCTCGTATTGAAATGTTTTTAAGTACATGGGTGACTCATCGTTGTGAGATCGATTGGTACCCTGCATAAAGAAGGTTGGTGAGTAGGATCACAAGTACAGAATGTCAAAGGGAAGTTCTTTTCTTGTATTGTGGGTGGAAAGAAAAGAAAGGGTTTCGAGGATCTAGTTTCCACCGGTTTATCCTTTGTCGGTGATTTAACCTTGATCGATTTTCGTTCCTGAATTCGCAGAACAAAAATCAAATGGATTGATCACTGATATCCAAAAGAGATGAGTTTTTACAAGAATTCTTAAGATATTACTCTTATGTTCGGAACAAATTAAACGACTATAATCATTGATGTGAGACTTATAATTGATCTCACTCCATGTGATGTGCATTTGGTATGCACCAAAATGTACGCAGGCTCCACCATGGGATGTTAGCCCCCGTTTCAGAAAGGCCCCTTAAAAATATTGTAAGTACTTATTTGTAATTTTTAAGCTTAAAAATAATATGCTTATTGAAATAAAAAAAAATATGCAATATAGATCTTGTTTGATAGTTCTCATCGAAATCTATCAAATCCTATAAAAAAATTTAAAAATATTTTTCGTAAGCCCATTATTTTTAAGTTTAAAAATAAATTCTTATTTTTTAAGTATTTATTTGGATTTCTGAAACGGAGCGGAAATGAGGTAACCAAAACGTGACCCACAATGCTCAAAACTCAAAAGTACGTCCAGGACGCGCTTAGTTTGACCGACAACGTGTGCAATGTGTTGTAAAGTGAGAAAATTTTCGGTGGCGGTGGATATATCTCACGTGGTACCTGCTCGGCACATTCGAATCATCCAATACACTATTGGACGGCTTGGATTGAAACTCTCTTTTTCTCTCATCCCAACACTTTCTCTCTCCAAATCTGAGCCGTTCAAAAAGACAATAGACTGCTCCAATACGTCAAGCGAACACCACGTGGTTCCGTTGTAGAGGAGACAGCGACTTGCCACCTGTTTCTTTTTTTATTTGGGAGTTGCATCAGTTCATTGACTCCAAGTGTTTGTTGGTGTTTTGTCAATAAATTGCTGTCAACTTTTTTTCTTTGCAATAACAAATGATAGAGAATCATTCACCTATGGGGGAGTCGCCAGTCGGACAACTATTAAGAGATGGGGGAATTTTATTTTTTTTGTTCTTAGGAGTGTTTTCTGTAGGAAATAAGTTGCGAATTTTTGTGACTCCTGCAATGTGATTTTGTGGTCAAATATATTTATATGAACTTTTGATGTTACTTTTGCGAACTTTTGTGGTTCAATCAATGAATTTTGTGGCTCAAAATGTTGGAGAGTTCAAAGAATGACAGCGCAAAACTTATGAGTTTTGGAGGTGTGGTTACAAATTTTTGTGGTGTTATTTATGAGTTTTTATGATGTTTATAAATTTTGTTGGTCTAATATGCAAACATCTTGATCAAAATTTTTGGCTCGAAATACAAAAGGGTATAGTGTACGTCTCATTTTTAGCGAACGGTGGATGGTGGGCACGACACCGTGTTGTGCCTCCATCTCGATCATTCGTTCGGCAATCCAATGCCCATTTTTAGAGTGTGTGTACCGTAGCCATGTCCAAAAGATGGTTAATGGACAAACTCTCAAAATTACACCATTTCATTTACTCAAATCTCTAGAATAATTCCTGTACATTTTCTTTGGGTGTGGGCAACTCAAGAGTGGTTCATAAGTTACTTAATTCACATGAATAAACAATAGCAGACGCGTGCGTGAAAATATTTTTTAGATTATTAAGATTTGCAAAAGTAAAAATTGAGAGCGTAAACGTAGAACGAAAACTAAAAACAACTCCAAAAAAGCTTACTGGAAGATCTTTGCGACTAAGGATTCAAGCTCTAATGAAGGGGAAGAAAGTTGGAAGGCAATGAATCCTCTCAATCCCGGTCTTTTTCATACTATTTTTGGGTCTTTTTTGGGCTTACTTTGGTAATTGCAACCGCTAATTTATTAGAATGTTTGATGAGATACCATGTTCTAAAAGTATATAAAATAATATCTAATCGACATGATTCACGGAGTGAATGATGTACTCAATGAGCTAGAATAAACGGTCTCGATCATTGAACTAGATTGGGGAAAGGCTAAAAAATAAACCAGACAAGACTGTCCAGTACTCCAGTCTCTCTTTGAGGGGATAGAGAGGATCCAATATCCAAGTTGGAAAGCAAAGAGGAGGAAATTTTGGCAGACGAAGAAGGAAAAAAGGGGAGCGTAACTTCTTGTTTTTCTTTATTTTTTTTTGAATATGTTGTTTTTCTTTGTTGAACAGGGTAGTGGGAAACTTTGTCCACCACATACTTATCACATGATTTTTCAAAATATCTTTCGCTCGCGTTCTTAATTTTCGCTCTTACACTAACACCAGTTTTCACCTCCATCCAACAAATGGGAAAAAATTTCAATGCCGAGCAGATACCACGTGGTGTCCGCTCGGCGCATCCGAACCATCCATTGCGTTTTTGGACGACTCGGATTTGGAGAGAGAAAAAGTGTTGGGATTAGAGAAAAGAGAGAGTTTCAATTTGAGCTGTTCAAAAGTGTATTGCGGGTACCATGTGGAATATATCCACTGGGACCGAAAAATTTCTCAAACAAACGAATTTCCCAGGCCCCAACATTAATAAAACGCGAGCACTGCTATGGGTACATACCATGTACATGAGTTTTGTGGGGCCCACCTTGGGTCCCACAGAGATAATTTGAACTGTCCATTATTTTTAAAATATTTTTTTATGAAACCTATAAAAAACCAGTTCAACTCGATATCGATAAGGATTTTTTTAGAATGTGTAGAGACCAAACTGAGCAGTAAAGTAGTTTTGCCCAACAAATTCCGAAAAAATTCTTACCGATATCAGATTGAACTGATTTTTACAGAGCTCCATAAAAAAATATTTTAAAAATAATCGATTGTTCAAATCATTTATGTGATATTCGAGGTGGATTCCACAAAACCCTTATGTACACGTTCATATATACCCATAGTTTTTTTTTCCATAAAACGCCCCTCTTTAGTCTTTTCTGTCCCCAATCCCACGCTGGACAAATAAGACCTTCAAACCCCACATACCGAAAAGGCCAAAAAAAAGTGAGAGAGAAAGTTAAAACCCTTTCCCCGACCTCTCTCTCTCCCTCTGATAGATCCATGGACTAGACTCTAAACCCACTCTCACAAGGGGGAGAAGATTAGACAGTCAATGCATACTCTCTCTCAGTCCCTATGATGCCTACCATATACAGGCTTGTTTTGTGACTCTTATTCTGGCTTTTGACACAAACAGAAAAGATACGATTCTTTTGGTGACTTTGTATATGCAGAGAGAGATGCAATCCGAAACGGGGGCTACGGGAAACCAGCAGGTCCAATCGGCGGCTGATACGCGAGGGAAGCACCGGATTTCGGCCGAGTTGAAGCGACTTGAGCAGGAATCTAGGTTCTTGGAGGTTAGTTCTCTTTGCTAAATTTTTTAAAGTTGTGATTTTGATGATCAAGTTGATTGCCCAGATGAATTTTTGCAGTTGTAGTAGTGATTCTTATATGGGTTTTGCGTTTTGTATATATCTTAGGTAGATTGGATATTAGCCCAAGGGTTAGTTCGGTTTGTTGGTGGGTTTGCTCCAACACAATTGACCAGGTTCGATTCTTGAGGTCAGGTCACAAGAAAGTAATTTCGCGTGAATTGGCCTGCGTTGACCGGACCGGGGAGGAAATTAGTTGAGGTGAGCGTACGTAAGCTGGCTCAGAAACCCCAGACCTTCGAACCGCCAAAAAAAAAGGAGTAGATTGTTTATTTGTTGACCACTTGGCTAGGAATTAGGTTCTTGGAGGTCAGTTCTCTTTGCTACCTTCTTTAAAGTTGTAATTTTGATGACCAAGTTGAAAGCCCTGGTGAGGTTTTTGAATCGTCGTTGTGATTTTATATGGGTTTTGCATTCTGTATATATCTTAAGTGGAGTGGGTATTTGTTGAGCACTAGAATTGGATGGAAGGGCTATTCATTGGAAATTTTGGTTGTTGTGAATTGTGAGGTATGTGAGTGGTGAACATTGGTTAAGTGAAGTTTTGAGTATGTTTCTTTGATGCCTTTCTTTAAAAAGTTTTCCGCTATTCGAAAGAATGGTGTGAAGGTTTGAGTGGAGGCAAATGGCAATTATATGGTGCTTACAAATTTCCAATTGACCAAAAAAAATAAATTATATGGTGCTTATACATTGAGGGCTTTGTACAATTGTAGCATGTTTGTTCCAGACTTAAGTGATATAGGATTGGGGTTTAAGGGAAGGTTTGAAAGTTTCTGAGTGTGAAGGAAGTTAATAAAAGTTGCCCCATTTTCCTGCCCAAAACCTATTTTGGCAGGACCAACACTTCCTGGTATTTCAAAGTGTGGAGTTTGAAGTATCTTGTCATAGTGACCTATTGATGGATTCTGTGTGGAGTGATGGCTTAGCTTTTGAATATTTCCTAAGATAATGCAGTTGTCTAATGTAAAGGAAAAGTTGAGTTCTTGAAGTTTAGGAAGAAGTCAAAATAGAATACAACACGAAGATAAGAGAAGACAGTAAAATCTTGGACTTGACTAATGCCTAGACACCAATATCATGGAATGGACCTGATTAATGCTTGGTCTTTAAAAACTTGGACTTGATCAATGCCTAGTCACTAAAATTTTGGACTTGATCAATGCCTTACTTGCAGTGGTTCGACCTGCAGCTGAGAGTTAATCTTTTGCCTCATTTAAAAAACTTCTCGCTGGGAATGACTTTTTTCCTTAAGTTTCACGCTTAGAGCTACCAAATGGTGTACTCTTACATTGTGATGCATTGCAGTGTATTCCCTGTCTATAGAGCCACCATGCTCAGCTTGTGTATATGGATTTAGGGTGGGGTGATTTGGCAACCTTGATCTCCAAATTCATTCCTTACCATGTTTGATCGTTATTAGTAAATTCTCTTGCACTTTAATGCAATATTGATGTCTAACGGTATGTCTGATGCCTACCATGCTCCTTTTTATATAGACGATTAATTTTGTTGAGTCAGAGGTGTTTATGGATTTTTATATTCCTTGTGTTGAGGACAAATATATAAACATTTAACAGAAAAGGGGAAAGTATGGGCAGATCCCCTCTGAAACCACAACAATTGTCTCTGCCTTGGGCTAGCACCTAACTAGTTTAAAACACAACATCATTGCTAGTAACGGAGGTCTCACTTATATAGTCTAGCAATTTTTCTGACCCAAAAGATGTGTAGGGGCCAAGTGATTAGTTACTGGATAGGGGCCTACTTCTGAAATACGATGCCTTGTCCTGTCACTGGTTTTGAGAACTTACTATACCGTAGGCCTTTCCTCTATCAGTCAGAATCCTAAATCTGAAGAATACTAAGAAGCATGCGTCCAATATGTTTTAGTTGGAGGTGTTTGTTGTTGGAAGTGTTGGGTTTGCCTTTTGAAGCCACTTTCCTGTCGTGCTTGTTCCCCTATAAAGGGAAAGGAGGAAGGTTTATATGGGAGGTTACTATGGCCTATGGGTCCTTAGAGATTTCAGTGACATGGTTAATATCTTGTGGTACTTTTGGGATGTCATTTTCTTTAACAAAACCCTTGGAACAGGAGGAGCTGGAACAACTTGAGAGAATGGGTTCAGCCTCGGATTCGTGCAATGAGTAAGAAATAAAATATTTGGATTGCTCAAAAAATGTGATATTCAAGAATATGTGTATCTCAAAATGTGGACCGTTATACGTTTAGCTAATTGTTTGTTAACTCATGCCACCAGAATGCTGAGTATGGTGGAGACCAAACCAGATCCATTACTTCCAGTGTAATGTCTCTTCTCTACCCCAAGAATCCGTGTTCCTACATTACCCTGCTGCTACCTTTATTGTGTCTTAAAAGGTTCTGCTTCTTTTTTTTTTCGCAGAACAAATGGCCCGACAAATCCGTCATGGGATAGGTGGTTCGAAGGACCCAAAGATTCTCAAGGTTGCAGATGCTGGATAATGTGATCTCTCTTGAGAGTTGACTTCCGTTAACATTTGTTGGAGGCAAATAGTGGTACCTTACATATTGTTACAAGTAAACATGTGACAAGTTGAGAGCAATAACCTTGTTCGGGGCAAATGTCGAAGGAATAGTTGCTCTTTGTGCAGAAAATTATAGATTTTCCCCGTCTTTAGATGAAAGACTCCAAAATTGCGAGCAATTCTCTCTCTATTTGCTGTAGTTGACGTTTGCATTACGACTGTGACGCTTGTTTGTGCAAAGGATGATTCAATGTTCTTTAATTACAGGCAATGTGGAATGAGAAACATTTTCTGTTCTTTCAAGTTATGCATATCAGAGCAGAAGCACCCTTCTGAGTGATGTGGTTTTGGGGAGGATTAGAGTACATTACGGCACTTCTAATGGCCGGAGCAACTTAACTTGGCCTGCGTGTGAGTGGGTGTGTGTGTGTGTGTGAGAGAGAGAGAGAGAGAGAGAGGTGTGACGGCTTTGACATAAATCTTGCCATTATTTTCAATTTAACTGACAGGCTAATGCTTCGCGTTGGGTCAAGACTCTGTTGCCCAGTTCCTGATTAACGCTTTGCCTTGTGTCTAGACTCTGTTACCCATTTCCTGTTTAACGTTTCCATCGTCCGGACAAATAGAAAGCTCGTTTTACTGTTCCTGAAAACAATCCACTTTTCAGGACAACCAAAATTCGCCTGCTGAATTTTCAAGTAATAACAATGAGGGCGGTATGAAGAGAGACAAGACGAGTATTTTCAGGCTCTTCATTACTCTTTTTGCTTTTGAAAACCCATAAATCTCAAACAAATACCATAAATTCTTATGAGATTAAATTATACACACCGGCGGTGTAAACATTTGTAATCTCAATTCTTATTAGACGTAATGTTAGATTTTCTTGTTTGTTATCAATTGCAGAATCACATCGAACAAGAATCAGAAAGTTACATATTACACAAAGCACATCGATCTTCAATCCACAAAATGATACTACAAAACAATTTTTCCCAGTGTAAACCATTTCTAGCTTGTTGGTTTCCCACTTACTCGTGACGCAATCCATCCCAAACCATCATACAACCCCTCTCCCGTAAGGGCACAGCAAGCTTGGATGTGCCAATCATGATCCTTGATGCTATGGAGGGAAAGGGCATCGGTTATCTCAGCTGGAGTCATTGCATCTTTAATGTCTTGTTTGTTCGCAAAAACAAGCACAATGGAATTTTGAAGATCCTCGTGTGGCAGCAGCCGGAAGAGTTCATCCTTCATTATGCCGATTCGAGCTCTATCCGTGCTGTCTATCACCACGATAACTGCATGAGTTCCCCGATAATATGTTGCCCATGATGTTCTAAGTCTGTCTTGTCCACCAAGATCCCAGACCTGGTAATACAACAGTAACAAAGTGATCAAATCAATCACAGCCGCAAAAAAGATCTTGAAGAGGGAAAAGAATCAGAATCCAAACGAAGATTTGCAACTCCTGACGACGACTACTTCATAAAACTTGAGTAAGGATGCACAAAAATGTGACCCTTGACATTGCAGCTAAGGAAACAGTACAGGGAACAACTGTATACACATCATGTATCCACTGTACGCACAAGTAATTACCAGGTTCAATAAGATACTTTATCAAAAGCACAGGACATTCATTTACTAAAAGAAAGAACACATCTGTGGATAGTGCATGGATAATGGAAGCCAAAACATGACGCCATTAACCAATCAACGTTGGTTTAGGTATCTATTTCAATTGCCCCGCATTTTGCAAAGAAGCCTCGTTTACTACAAGGTTTGCCAAAACACAAATTTCATCATCCATCAAAGTACTTGCACCAGCATATGCTCATTCTACTTCAGCTCAATAATCAAATTACCGTACCCCCGTATGATCCAGCCACTTGTTTATGGCAGTCTTTGCATATATTCAATAGCAAAATACTCACAGTTATTCAGCAGTTGTAGTCTTCACAGACAATGTAAATAAGACTAGTTGATCACCAAACAAAAATCATGCTACCAATAAAAGCCTTCAAGTTTTCTCCAGAGACTTGCATTAGTATTGTTTCCATGAATAAATAACTCCACTAAACAGCAAAAGAGGAACAACACAAGTGTTTGCATAATACCCTAAAGGTTAAACACCGAAACCATTGTATGCATCTTATCGACAAAAACTCTGATAAAGTAAAAAAGAGACTACCTATTGCAAAATTTTCCTACAACTTAAACAAGCAGGAAAAGATCGGTAATACATAGCTACAAAACCAACACCAAACCATAGGTTCATCCATGGTAAGCACCCACAAAATGTGGCATCGCAATAAAAAATAAATAGCCAACACAAGTTCACATAGCCCGCACAGATATCAAGAAAACAAATTAAACAATACTACAAAACAGTTAGTTCTCATCACTAAAACACGTACGTCGAATAACTCCGTCCATATCCTTGTCCAGTAAACACTGAGACTCATCTATGCTCGTACACAACAGACCAAATACAAAACTTTGGGTTAAAACTAGGTGATGGAAATCACATAATTATCCAAGATTCATTCTTATTTATCCAAAACCTACTAATTGCAGGTTAATTAAGCTGAAAGATTAAAGACCCAAAATGCCAATTCGTGGAAAATTACTTTGTTTTGGTACTAAGAATAGCAATGAGCCAATTTCCGGTAAATTAGGCTGAAAGATTGAAGACCCATAATCCCAACTCATGGAAAGTTACTAACATTTTGGGTCTTTACTAACTTTTGGGCAATCTCAAAACTAGGTGATGGACATCACATACTTATCCAAGATTCATTCTTAGTTAACCCTACTACTCGTCGTCCCGAAGACCTAGATAATAAACTTGCCCCTAACTAGTTGCCGGTTAATCAATCTTAAAGACCCAAATCCCAACTCGTGGGAAATTATTTTCAACCGATAATAAGAATAACAATGAGCCAATTTCCAGTTAATTAAGCTGAAAGATTATAAAGATCCATAATCCCAACTCGTGGACAATTACTGACATGTTGGCAACAAGAATAAAAATGAGCCAAGAAAGTGAAAAGTTAATATAAATTCTCACCTCGAACCGTATATTCTTGTAAACAAGTTCTTCCACGTTGCTACCAACAGTCGGATGCGTAGTGACAACCTCCCCCAAGTGTAATTTGTAAAGCGTCGTCGTCTTACCAGCATTATCCAGTCCAACCACAACGATCTTATACTCCTTCGCGGGGAACAACATGAACCAGAACTTTGACATCAATGCCCCCATCTCTTTTACCCTAAACAATCAAAAGTGAAAAATAAGCAAACAAACCCTATATCAATATGCACATAGATCGGCTAAATTCACATTCTTCATGTCGAATCGGCAACGTGGGTATTAAAGAAATGGCGTAAAGCGAGGAACTTTGAAGGCGAAACAAAGAAAATCGAACCTTGAAGTGGATTTGAACGGAGGAGATCGACGATTCCGATGGCTTGTCGATTGGATTTGGTAAATAGTATTGGACTGGACTGGATTGGATTGAATTTGGTAGAGAGGTTGGAAGATAGATGTGTGTTAAGAGATTTTGGCAGGAAACCCTAAAAATTTTCAGAGAAAGATGGTGTGAAGAAAATGGGGGGAGGGGGGGGGTTGATTGTTGAGAGGTTTTATTGGAGGAAGAAGATGAAGAAAGAAAAGCTTGAGGGCTGTTTGGCGCCACCGCGGCACAATGACGTGTGGGGTGAGGGAAAAAGCTAACTGCTGTAGACGAATATATCCCCAACTACGCAGAGGATCTTCAATAGAAGCCATTTTTAACTAATATCCGGAAAATAAGTATAAATTTTTTGAAATAAATACTTACTTTTTAAATTACATGTCTCGTAAATCAAAAAATAAGAAACCTTAGGAATGGGTATTTTTAAATAGGCATTTATTTTTTTATTAAAGATGATGTATTATGAGATAATGACATGTCTTGTAAAACAGAAAATAAATACTTAAACGGAATAGACAATTCAAAAAGAAGTGCACACGCCCCTCACACAAGTGTTCACCTTCATTAAAAGGGAGTAGGGGTTTGTTGTCCATTGAGGAACAGCAGCGTGCTGTGCTGGGACAAAATGGCATCTTCCCGAGTTCAAAAACTTGATCCGAAACGTTCACTTGAAAGATCTCATTGCGTACTATGGCTCTGTAAAAAATCAAGTCAATCAAACATTGATAACCTAGTGAATGAATCACTATTTTTGACTTATTTTTTGGCTTAGTACTTTTAACATTGATAACAACACTGTAAACAGATGATTCGTTCACTAGGTTATCGACGTTTGATCACCTTGATTTTTGGTGGGGCCATAGTACACGACAAGATCTTTCAAGTGAACGTTTTGGATCAAGTTTTTGGGTTTGGGTAGACGTCATTTAGACTGGTGCAGCATGCTGACTCCAATTAAAAGGAGGTGAACAATACTCTCATTTGGATTGGTGGAAAAAGCATGGTTCAGTACACTTTTTGGCACCACCGACGGTGGTAGCCTGGATGGCAAAACCCTCCTTCATTCCCAAGCATGACTCAGGTTCGAGTCTTGTCAGTGGCAAGGGAATGAGGGATTTGTTTCCCTTGTCATCCTGTACCTAGGTGGTGCTGTGGTGACGCCATGTCTTCACGGACAGTAGCTATGGCTCGAACTGGACATTCCACAGCGGGTAGGGAGCCCCTATGGTCACGCCCAAGGGGAATTGTTACACTAGTCGCCCCCTCCCACCCTTTTTCCCAGTCAAAAAAAAAAAGTACACTTTTTGGCAATAATGAGATTAGTTTGTAGTGGAATCCACACTATTTTCTCCAATAGCATACATTTTCGTCTATGTTTTTAAAATTTTACTTTATTTCTAAAATCAAACAAGGAGAGACCCAAATCAATTTTTTTTTTTTCTCAACACTTCTTTTCACCTTCTTACTCTCTACAAATGTGTCATTGTGATTCAAATGTTGGAGGGGTCATTTTTTTTGGTTTTGAGTTCTAAAAAAAAAATTGATGCAATGAGCGGAGAAAAATAGATAAAAAAAACTTATTTTAAGAACCGTGCAGAAAATAAAAAGTTTTTCTTAAAACTTACTATAAAAATAAGGATTTAACATTGGAGAATGTACATCCAAGTAAAGTTTAGAAGGTCAAAACAATGGGGTCACGGCGGGAGATTGATGCTCTTGGGGTGTGTGATGGTAGAATGATTTATTTTATTTTCAATCTTACACTCTCTTTTTTGTTAAGAATTCAAGAAAAGAGAGATAAGAAAGACTAGAAAATATATGTGGAGTATCAAAATATATATATATATATATATATGTGTGTGAAATATGAGTCCTGCTATATGCACCGAAAGGGAGGGGAGAGAAAATGCACCAACCGCCGCCAGCGGGCCGTCTCCGGCCACCGGACGGCCGATCCGAGCCGTCCAAAAATTCTAAAAAAAAACCGAGGGGGCTTTCGCGGGAATCAACGGCATCTGAGGTGTGTAGGGTGCTTGATCCGAGCACCCCTTTTTCATGTATATAAGGTCGGTGCATTTTCTCTCCCCCATTTTCGGTACTCATATCATTTTCGGTGAAATATATGTTCAGTTCAACTTTCTCGTTTATTTTCTTCTGAAGTACTACTATTTAGGGGTGATACCGGTCCGGTCCGGTCCGGTTTTGGGGTATTTTGGGACCGGACCGGTTTTCCGGTTTGATATAAATGAAAACCGGAAACCGGTTGATATTTACCGGTCCGGTTCCGGTCCGGTTTGGCCGGTTCCGGTCCGGTTTTCCGGTTTAAATCGGTTTGGGCCACATTTTGGGCCCAAACATAATTTCAGCCCATTTTC
>JAOTQK010000012.1:2531846-2545887 GCA_025642025.1 Rhododendron ferrugineum
TTTCATTGACGTTGTCCCATTAGCATTGGAATCACAAGCATATGATGTCTCACAATGTTTACAAGCCGCCCTAGGCTAAGGATTTGGTTTTTGACTAGGTCACTAGGGTATGAAACTATGACCATATGAGACTCGTTTTTTACTTTGGTTTTTAAAACTGTAATATAAATTTGTTTTTCGCTTAAAAATCATCAGGGGCTTGTGTGGCCTAGTGGTATGAGACTTGTTCCCCCCATGGGAGACGCGGGATCGAATCCTCCCCCAAACAAATTTTTGCGGAAATATATGTATGTATATATAAATAATTATATATATATATATTAATTCCGGTCCGGTCCGGTTTGACCGGTTTTCAAATTTCCAAAATAAAAAAACCGGAACCGGAACCGAATTGAAATGTTCGGTTAATTTTTTTCGGTCCGGTCCGGTTTTCCGGTTCAAAGCGGTTTTTCGGTTTTTTTTAACAGCCCTACTACTATTCTCTCTCTCTCTCTCTCTCTCTCTCTCTCTCTCTCTCTCTCTCTCTTCTTTTCATGGCTTTCAACAAACTATTCTTCGTACTTTTTGTTGCTTTCACACCCAGTAAAATGGATTCCTCGATCTGAAAAGACGGTCCATAATGGCCATGGGTTGGACCATTTTCAAAAGAAAGATTTTTCTGTGTCTTCATCACAATAAACACGTCAGAAAATAGCTGCCAATAAACAAGAGGAAATGATTTTACCACACCTTTTTTTTGTTAACGCCACACCCTGCAAGTGTATTTTTGCGGAGGGTGTGGCGTTAACAAAAAAGGGTGTGGCAAAATCACTAGCCTAAACAAGTCAGAAAAGAATATGTATTCCCGCCGTGTTTTCACAACAGCCGCCTCATAAATTGGTTTTTTCTTGTCCCAAAACGAATCATCATAAAACCACAATAAATATTTCGATATTGTCTCGCACAATATAATGAGTCGTCACATTAAAAAAACAAGTAAATGATCTTGAATGGCTCTAAATTAATCAAGTTAATTAGTTAATGATCTTATGATATGATGATCTTGAATAATCCTAATTGTATTTTGCATCCTTAGAAAACTAAGGGACAGACAGATGGTTCATGGTTAAACAATCTCGTAGAATCTTTAATTAAGCAAAGGAATCGACATTGATCCGCCTAACAATAAACTAAAACTCACCACCATCTTACCTAGTTACCTAGGACTAAAAGGAAACAAAAACTCTACCAACATAATTTTAAAATACAGCCCCGAATGCGTCTGGAGTTATTCGATGCACGCGAGTAACTTTGCTAAAAAAGGAAACACGCATACGGTCTGTGTGTTCATCAAATAGTTGTTCGATGCACGCGAGTAGTTTTGTTATTTCAGTGAAATTATAGATCAGGACATAACTTGAAATTACAGTTCAAGTTATTCACCTTGTCCTGATCTGTAATTTCACTGAAAATGGAATTCGAACTCACACGGGTCCGATCTCAAGAGAAGAACATTCGGTTGTGGAGAAAGAATCTTACCTCAACCAATCCAATACCCAAACGCAATTAACAAAGTAAATTGATATTCACCCTCCATTTTTTGATGCAAGCACTCCATTTTGTTCATGAAGTTACTAGTAATTTCACGTTGAAAGTGGAGCGCCTGCATAAAAAAAAGAATCGCGAATATCAATTGCCTTTAACAAAAGCAAAAAATCTACGCCATCCGATTATACCCCTGTTTTAGTTTTAGCTCCAATTCTCAACTAACATTGGGCTGGATTCGGTGGTCAAGACTTAAAGATTTTATTCTGAAATTTAAGTTCAAAATCTTCTAAATACTAATATCAACCTCTTTGGGGCGGGGCCGTCCATAAGGAGCTTTGTGCCAATTTTAAATGGACTTCCCTAACGTTGAAATTATTACTCCGAAAGTAATTACTAATTAAGGTGTGACCCGAACACATAGGTGTGCAGACGAGCCGAGCTAAACTTTATAGTGTTCGAGTTCTACTCGTCTACTAAATGAATTCAAAACTCGTGCTCAATCATAAACAAGTCAAGCTTTTTTGAGCCGAGTCAAGTTTTTTTAGAGTGTTGAACTCGACTCGTTTACCAGACCAGTTTAAGACTCGAGCTCGGATTGATTACCAACTCGAGCAAAGTCATCGAACCGAGCTGAATTCTTAACGAGCCAAACTACGAGCGGCTCGTGCTCCGTTCGTTTGCAGCCTCTTTGGGCAGAACACTCTCCGTTTGGCTAAATAAGTCACTAGCTTTCCCGCAAAAAATGAGCCTAATAAAATTGGCTTATTGGCTTTCACGCCAAAAAGTTAAAATTGGATTTCGATCAAATTTTTTTACTTTTTAGATTCTTCTTATCATGAGGAGGTAATAATCCAAAAAAAAAATGATAAGCCAAGTGATACGAAAAACGAAGAACAGATAAAAGGTCCCATTGTCAAACTCTTCTTCCTCTGTTGCCATTTGCCACCTAACTCAACAGGGCGACATCTCCGAAGCTCCATCTCCGCTAACCTCCACTCCTCCCCTTCGCTTTCTCCGCCTCTCTCTCTCTCTCTCTCTCTCTCTCTCTCTCTCTCTCTCTCCACTGTCCCCCCTCTACTCCGAACCCGAAACCCCCCACCTCCCTCTCTCTCTCTCTCTCTCTCTCCGCCTGCACATCACCACGCGCAGATTATCACACCCCCTTGCACACATTTCACCCAACCATGTCGCAATCGCTCAATTTCACCACCTCTCCCATCTCAAAGCCCTTCTTCCGCTCCAAACCCTACCTCCCCCCCTCCGCCACTCCCCACCTCTCCCTCAGATTCCCCAAAAAACCCATCACCGCCTCCCTCTCCGATCTCAACTCACCCTCCTTCTCCGCCCTCGTCTCCCAATTGAACTGGTCCTCCTCCTCCGACTCGACCTCGATCGAGGTGGACTCGGTGACCGAGGCGGAGCTTAAGGAGAACGGGTTCCGCAGCACGAGGAGGACGAAACTTATCTGCACCATCGGGCCCGCCACGTGCGGGTTCGAGCAGCTGGAGGCGCTGGCGGTGGGCGGGATGAACGTGGCGAGGATCAATATGTGTCACGGGACGAGGGAGTGGCACAAAATGGTTATCGAGAGGGTGAGGAGGTTGAACGAGGAGAAAGGGTATGCGGTTGCGGTTATGATGGATACGGAAGGGAGTGAGATTCACATGGGGGACCTTGGTGGAGCTCAATCGGCTAAAGCTGAGGTGATATTTGGTTAATTTAATATCAACTGAATTTTGGAGTAGTGTGATAAACGAGCCAAACGAACCGAGCATGTGGTTGTTCAAGCTTGATATGAAAAACTTAACGATCTTTGAGTCTAGTTTGTTTATAAAATGAGTCGAAGTATTTGGTTAATATTTGTTGGATTTAGGAGTAGGGTGATAAACGAGCCAAATGAACCGCGCAGGTGGTTGTTCAAGCTTGATATGAAAAACTTAAAGAGCTTCGAAAACATGTTCGAGCCTAGTTTTTTATAAGACAGAGTCGAAGTATTTGGCTAATATATGTTGGATTTAGAAGTAGGGTGATAAACGAGCCGAACGAACAGAGCAGGTGGTTGTTCAAGCTTGATATGAAAAAACTTAACAAGCTTCAAAAACATGTTCGAGCCTAGTTTGTTTATAAGGCTTGTTGTTGAAGTATTTGGTTAATATTTGTTGGATTTAGAAGTATGAGTTTAATAATTACTGATAGGGCTGCAAACGAGTTAAGCATAGCCGAGCTTTAGAATGTTGAGTTTGTTTGTTGGATTTTTAGCGAATTCGAGATCGAGCATTAGCCCAATGAAAATTTGATGAGACGAGCTAGACTAGGCTTGAGCCGTTGAGCCCAATAAAGTTTGTATTATGTATGTAAATAGGTTCATACATGTAAGATGAGTTTCATTGCTGTAACTGAATAAAGTAGTTTCTTTTTGTGATTTGGTGTAGCCCATAGGCCGGATAGATGAAGAAGCCAAACAGTTGCTTGGTTTATGTTCTAGCTTGGCTTGTTTCTGGGATGAACTGATCTCAAATGAAATTTAAACGAGCCGATCATGAACCAATCTTGAGTGGCTTGAATTTCTAAACATCATAAGTGGAACAAGCCGAGCAGTAGTTTGTTGTTCGAGCTTGGTTTAATGAGCTTTCAAAACATGTTTGATCTTGGCTTGTTTAATATACAAACTGATATCTAAAACGAGCTTTAGATGAGCCGATCACGAGTAGTTTGAATTTTTTAACGAGTTCCAAAAGATGTTCCAGCTTGGATTGTTTACGTTGTAAAGTGAACACGAACTTGAACTCGAGCGGTTTGGTTCGTTTATCAGCCCTAGGCATAGAATACTAGAGATACAATCTGGTGCAATACTGTTCTCTTGTCTAAATCTTGAGAAAAAGTACTAAAGCATACTGTTTGGTTTGGTGGAATAATGTTGGGAGGAATGGAATGATCATTCTTTGGCCCCCAATGGAATGGTCATTTCTCTAAACTGGCCAACATTAAGTACACTTGTGATGAACATTCTGTCAATTTCCCTCGAAACTAATGTTGAAATGATGAGCATTTAAACGCAATAACTTTCTGTTCGAGCTTCATTCCAGCTAACCAAACACTACCCTGATAGATAATTGAACCGTGGATTGAAATTAGGCTGATTTGTGACTTTTCTTGACTTGTTCAGCGTCTGCATGGTTAATTTTGGCAAACACTAGCTGCAATTTGTGATGTTCCTTGATTGATTTGGGTTTGTTCTGATAGAAGATTTTTTTTTATTTGGCATATAAAGAATATACCTTTTCGGCTTTTACTGGCCTAGAAGCATAGTGGCAGGCATTGTATTGGAACAGGTTGCACATTTCGAAGAGAATCATGTTTTGTTTGGAACATGTAGAATACCTTTTTGACACATTATGATTATCCAAATTGCACCAAGATTTTTGTTGTTTTGAGTTTTCCTCTTCACCAAAAATGCACCAGCCAAGTAGCAAAAGATTGAACACTTGGTGATCGTCTTTGAACAAGGTGGCCTACAGAAATCATAGTGGGAGCTCTGTATTATTGGCATGTTATAAATTATAATGGTTTGAGACTTCGAATTGGAAGACTTGAACGCCCTATGTACCATTAGCTCTATTTGGTCTTTTTCTACAGGTGTAGTGGCTGTTGTGCTTCAAGAACATATTTGTTTAAGAGGGACTACTTTTATTGCTTCTTATGAATCGTAGTTGGGAGTCACTTAACCCACTTCAAAAGAGATAGGACAACTAACTTTTGGCTGGTCAAATACTGATTGCTTTCAAATGTTGGGGTAGTACTAGTGTGACAGTTGTGATCATCAGCAAGGCAATTCTGTTGTAGCTGAGTAGATAGATTCTTCATTTATGATTGGTTGTAAATGTTGGTTGTTTGTGCAAAGTTGATTTGTTACAGGAGGTCCGTAGGATGTTTGATGATTTAGTGCTTTGTTTCAATTCGATTTTAGTACTCCAGGAAGCTTGTGTTCCTTTTAACCTACCAACACCAATAAGAATAGAGAGTACGCTAAAAATCATTGAATCTACTCCAGTGATGGGAATCACATTGGAGAGAAACCATATACAGTCCAAGGTACAGTGAAGCATATAGGAAACAATTTAAGAGGTCGGAGGAAGTCTGTATTTTAGACATCTTTTAATCATTCATTTAAACTTTTTACATCTATGTAATCAACTTGAAGAGGCTATGTGTACTGGCTTGTTCTTCTGTAAAAGTTTACACAGGAATTTTGTCAATGTGGCGCACATTTTACAGTAGCATAGTGATTCTTCGTTCACAATCATAAATCTTATTCCAATCATTCACTCTTCTTATGCAGGATGGTGAGATATGGACTTTCACTGTTCGTGCACTTGATTCACCTCTGCCAGAACGCACAATTAATGTTAACTATGATGGCTTTGCTGAAGGTTAAAATTTTATCATATTCTGTTGTAAAATCAAGGAGTGAACAACTGTTTGGTTTCTATTACATGTTGGCACAGATGTTAAGTTTGGTCTGATTTCGTAATCAAATTTTATGAGGCAGATGTAAAAGTGGAGGATGAACTCCTAGTGGATGGCGGAATGGTGAGGTTTGATGTGATTGAGAAAATTGGTCCAGATGTCAAGTGCAGGTGTACTGATCCAGGACTTTTGCTCCCTCGGGCCAATCTGACTTTTTGGCGGGATGGGAGCTTGGTGCGGGAACGTAATGCCATGCTCCCCACTATTTCATCCAAGGTTGGTGCCTATTTCATTGTCTAAAATGGGATTCCATTGCTCAAGCTGTTAAGTTTTCCCGTTTAAAGTTGAAACTGACCTTTTTAGCTAACTGGCACGATCTAGTGTCTTGATCGTTATGAAGAAGTGTGAATAATGTTGTATTACTTTTAAATTGTCTTGGATCATACAGCCTGAGATGGCAGGTACAACAAAGGCCTTTAGTACTTCCTATCGATGTTTGATGTCAGGGAGGGGACATCCGGACATGGTTTCGCTTGCTAGGGATTAGGTTCGTCAGGAGAGCACATCATGACCCTATCATTCCTTTGGTATTTGTGGTCTTCTAAAAAAGAGATGGCTTCTTATGTATTATCAAGTTCAATCCTCCTCTAATTTGGTCGCACTTGAGTAACATTGTTAGGTCTCTATGTTGCGGCATTTGAGAATGGTATATATTGCTACTACAAGGTTTTAATCTCGTGTGAATTTTCCATACTATCGCAAGTTAGATATGGATATGGAGTTTATTCATGATACCAATTCGCAAATCTAATTTTAAGGGGGAGTTACAAATTTGATATTTAATGAGCTGCATGGCTTGGTATGGTAAGGCCTTCTTGAAGAGGTTTAGGGGCAAAAAGAAGTAATGAAGGTTTAAATCACTGCCATGCATGTGGATTACTTAAATTTTGCACAATTGAATTCCTCTATGGTAATGAGTTATGACAAGGTTTCCTGTTGGAGCCTTTTTGTTACTTAGCATTTGGTGGTGAGTGGTGACTATCTATGCGTTGAGGGCAATAGGCTGGATTAGGACTTCTGGTTCGGGTGGTCAAAAGTGATGATTGTTAATCAACTTCTCAGCCTATCTCCGCAGGATGTCTGATGTAATAACCATTACACTATTTGTTTTCTTGGAAAATTTTTGGTGCAGCTTGGAATTTTTTTGTTTGGCAATTTTTCACATTTACAAAAACTTCAATCATGCTGAGAAAATGTTATTGGGTTGTACCCGTTCCTATGGGACAAGGAGTCAAACCTATCTTGATTTAGCTGGGTTGACTGGCAGCAGGTGTCTATTTAACATTTGCCTCAGTATTTGGTGCACGATGCATCTGTAAGGACATACTCTTGGTGCATTCTTGTGTAAGATGTTATTGTGCTTGTGTGACTGTGTCTGCATATGTTTGATGGCATTTGTGCTGCATCAATGCTTTGTGGGCCAAGTATTTTTCTCGATGGCTAGTGTTTTGAATTCTGTCACTCTCAAGCATTCTGTATCTCCAGGATTGGCTGGACATTGATTTTGGGATTGCTGAGGGCGTGGATTTCATTGCAATATCCTTTGTCAAGTCAGCTGAAGTGATTAATCATCTTAAAAGCTATATTAAGGCACGGTCTCGCGATAGGTAAGAACATCTATTATATGTTTGTTCTCTGTGGCCCACAGTTATCATTCAAAGTGATTCTTTTAGTTCCTTTCTTTTTCCTTCTCCTTCTCTTCTGGGTACTAGTAGGAAGTCCTTTACAAGAACTTCAACATATAATCTTTCATGCATCCTCTCTACACTGGGATTGACTAAGCTAGGGCCCAGTTGGGAAAACTGGACCATTTCAATTTCTTCGTAAATCAGTAAAATGCAGGATCAGATTATATGGAGAGATCACAAGGCTATTTATCATCCCATTGTGCATGATCTACTGCTACAGAGTGTTTGCTTCAATGAAACGGGAAGCTAGAATAGAATAGTCATTTTGTTGGAATATCTTTTTGATTTTTTGGTTTTGCTGAAAAGACGATACAATGCACACTATAAAAGGAATGATTAGTCATCAATATAGGTGAATGACCATTCCCTTGGGAGGCCAAGGAATCATTATTTGAGGCCTTCTCAGATCATCCCAGCAAAACAGTAAAGAATTCCCATTTGTCCTTCACTCAAGTTTTAAATAAATTTTTCTCGTGTTCTGATTTTCCTGGAATCTGCATTTTACTGCGATGTTGCAGTGATGTTTCTGTTATTGCAAAGATAGAGAGTATTGACTCATTGAAGAATTTGAAGGAGATTATTCAAGCATCAGATGGAATTATGGTAGCAAGAGGGGATCTGGGTGCTCAGATTCCCCTGGAACAAGTCCCATCAGCCCAACAAGAGATTGTTCAGCTATGCAGGCAGTTGAATAAGCCTGTTATTGTAGCCTCTCAGCTTCTTGAATCTATGATTGAATACCCCACACCCACTAGGGCTGAAGTGGCTGATGTTTCTGAAGCAGTTAGGCAACGTGCAGATGCTTTAATGCTCTCTGGTGAGTCAGCCATGGGCCAGTTCCCTGATAAAGCATTGTCAGTTTTGAGAAGTGTGAGTTTGAGAATTGAGCGGTGGTGGAGGGACGAGAAACGCCACGAATCTATGGAACTACAAGATATAGCATCTTCTTTCCAGGACAGTATATCGGAGGAGATTTGCAATTCTGCCGCTAAGATGGGTAAGAAGTTTTGTTCTTGATTTTCTGAGAAGTATTGTAAATCTTGCAAGTTTTGCTTTCTTTATGTGACAACATAAATAAAACTTGCACCTCATTACATACTAGGTATAATTTGATGAATTTGTGCTAGGTGAACTTGCTAATTGTCGGCTGAAATGATTGCACTGCCTATTTCAATGTATTGCACGCACCTATTCTGTGTGGGCTCCATATAAAACGTGTATCTTGTACTCGGACAGTTTTCTAGTCGAGTATGAGTGGACTTCAGGGTAAAGCACATTTCCATCTGTGCAAGTAATAAATTCTGCACATTCCTTTGACTAACTTTTGTCGCTTTTTTGGCAGTCTAAGTTCCATTATATGGTGTTTCAATCATAATTTGAACTTCTGTCGTATTAGTATAGGTCAACCTGGTGTTTAAATGTCAGACCGTTTTTCTATATGTAACCACTGTGGTTGTGTTTCTTCTACATGTAGATGTCTCCTTGAGACCCTCCCATGAGTCCAATGTTCCACTTGTTGCGCCAGATGCACCCTTTTTTTTTTTTTTTGCATGGTCTTGAGTGACCTGGTATTAGATTGAATTTGGTTATGTCCTTGTACTGTATCTTTCAATTTTGCACTATTGGGTCGTGTTTTTGAGGGCTTATTAGTAACTCTGCTATGGTGGCTACAGTTATCCTTATCTCTTTTATAGAAGAACACTTTACTTACAATTACTAATGTGGATTTTGATTTCCAGCTAACAATCTAGAGGTGGACGCACTCTTTGTTTACACAAAGAATGGACACATGGCATCTCTCCTCTCACGTTGCCGTCCCGACTGCCCAATCTTTGCTTTTACAACTGCACCATCTGTTCGGAGGCGTCTGAACCTGCAATGGGGTCTTATACCATTCCGCCTGAGCTTCTCCGACGATATGGAAAGCAACCTCAATAGAACTTTCGCCTTGCTCAAGGCCAGAGGAATGATCAAATCAGGTGACCTCGTCATTGCTGTCTCTGATATGTTGCAATCCATTCAAGTCATGAATGTCCCATAAGAACAAAATTTATCCCCTGCTCCGAGTTATTTAGTTTTGCTGCCCTCAGTTCAACAATTTAGTCCATGCTAGAAAAGTAAAAAGAGAGTAATCTCGAGTCATCCCTCTTGTTATCGACTTTCAATCATTGGCTCAGTGACCTGGAGACACAATCGGCATTACTGCAATTGGTTTTTACGGGACTCTTTCGTATTGGTGGGGGATACTCTTGCTGAATATTGCCCCAGAAGCATGGACTTGAATTTTCTCGGATTTTATTACGCTTTTTCAGATATAACTTACAATTATGTAATTTGATTAGTAAGTATCTCTTGTTTATGAAGTGTTGGTTTTATTGTTGTGGAATAATATTTTAGTAGTTGAAAACATCCTGAAGCTTTGTCTTGTGTTACAGCGTCCATTGTCCAACTTTAGCTATCAGCAGAACTATGTTCGAAATTTATACTTCCACCTCTGTTGAAGTCCATTAGGATATGTTTGGATTGAGATTTATGATGACCGGTTTGCTTCGCCCGTATCGACACATCGTAACAGCATGCTGTCATAGGATCTCTTGTACAGGGTATCTTTGCTCAGAAAGAACTGCATTGATAACCTCCTGATTGTCTTCTTGTCATTATCAGTTGCCCCAACTGGGGACTTTCTCTCTTTGATAAGGACCCTGATATCATGATACCAGGGCTCGCCATTGAGTTCCTCTTCTGCGAAACAGTATGCAGGCTCCTCTCTTACTTCCACCTTGATCAGATGGATGTCTCTTTCTTCTGAAATTCGGACCACTGAGGCTAGTCTTGCTAAAGCATTTGCGAACTGGTTCTTGGTCTTGGGCATATAACTAAAAGTGATCTTTCTGAACCGGATTATCAACACTCGGGAGGTAATCCATACTTTACCCTTTGGAAAACATCCACTTTTCAGCCAAAAAAATGTCAAAAGGTTGGCTTTCTTGGATATAATTTCAAAAAAAAGGGGTAAAAGTCATAAAATTTGGGTTTTTCGATTCCTCTCGTTGTGACGAATCAATAATCCACAAAAATTTTGTGCAAAACTAAAAAACGCGAAGTAAGGACAAGAAGTGCTAAAAGTTAAGCTGAATTTGATACAGAAACAGGGGAAATTATTATTATAAGATGCTAGGAAGGAAATCGTAAGAAATACTTTAGTACTTTTAATTTTTTAATTTCACAACGTAAAACTTTGTTATTTTTCCAGATAAACCAATCGTTGAACAAAAAAAATTGAACATTTCTTACAAGAAAACTACCAACACACACGAGATACCCGATACCCAAGAGCTTTTTGATGAAATAATACCAAAGACCTAACTGATCTTTTACGAAGATTTTGGGTTTCCTAGTTTTATTTTTTGAACATCAGAGATTTCATTCACAATGCCGAACGGCAACCACCTACAACCTCAGCGCGAGCATTTCGATCTTGATAAATACGGAATACTTTGGTACGAGAGAACAAGAATGGATTCTGTGTAAAGGTCAGCTTCGAAGTGGTCGCTTTCCCCAATCATGCTGGATTCACCGATTAGCATCGAGTGCCCGTCGATGAACAACCCATCTATCGGGCTGGAACTTGATCACCAATCTTCAAGCAAAACATCATCTCCTACGATGATTTTAAAAATGGAAACGTGTTGCCGACTTCCGTTTCTCACAACATCGACTTGGATGTTGCTCATTATGGATAACTTGACAAACTGTCTCTTTTGCCCGAACTTGCTTAATGCTGAGACTGCTATGACCAGAAAGACTGCAATAAATATGCTTCCCCAGTCGTACCTATTAGGATACATAGAGATTTTTACAAAGAATCACAAAATGGCGAAGTTTCTTCTAAAAAATTTAAGAAAGAGAGCGTGTGGGATATATGAGAGAGACAAGATAAGTTCATGTTCTATAGATGGTCTCATCTTTTTATCTACAACTCGTCAATCTTACAGATGTCTCCACGTAACAAGAGGTCTCTCATCAAGGAAGAACGATGATAGATGACTCAATTCTAGTAGTAGTAATAACTAAGAGGAGCGGATCAAAAAAATAACTAAGAGGACAATAAAATGTGGCTCTTAGCTTATCGGATTGTACGCCTTGACTTTCAAGGCAAAAAGTTTGGGATTTGAGTCCATGAAACACCTAATTGTTAACTCACTAATTTCCCGCTAACCCCACTATTGTAAATGTTTTGCGGGACGAAGCAGGTTTTCAGTCCCGGAAATTGTACTCCAGTTCTGTTCCATTTTACCCAGCCACAGGTGAAACATTTGTTGTTCGACTGTCTGCACATGTTGACTGGAGAGTGGTATGCTTCGACTGCTGTATTCCCCTTCTACGCAAGAAGGACTGCAACACTAAATTACTCTTGTCTTACAGGTGGATTCACGGGAGGGTCAAACGAATTCAAAGCGGGTTCACAGGTTTAAAGGACAAAATGCCTTGTAAACTCTAGTAATTTGGCAGTCACGTAGCACAACTATGCAAATGTTGTGTCACTGATAATCCTTTCCCTCTTAGGATAGGTTTAGAAGTTGCAACTGCTAGACTGAAACTCCTTAAAGGGTGGATCTATAAAAGACTCCATTTTAGAGGCTCTTTTTGTGCTGACTGAGAACTCTGTGATCATCGGTTGTTTGGCCGAGGCTCAAAACGAACAATACTTTCAGGTGAAGGCTAGGCCATTTGAACTAGTTCAGTATAATCAGATGAGTGACATTGCTATGGAGTTCTCATGAAGTCCAATTGTGAAGTGTTTTTGGTTTACACTGCATTTTTTCTCAACTTCTTGCTCCAATGATTTTAATATCTCTTTCTCCGTGATTTTAATCTCTTGGGTGATAAATACTACTCTGCAAGATGAAAGCAAAAGAATGAGATGGATTGGATATGTCCCTCCAGGCTCCAATAATAGCTTTGCCATCATCATCAAGAATGGGCCCCTGCCCTTCAAAGCCCATAAGTGGCCCACCACCAGTCCATCACTCAATCTAGACTTTGTTCTTCCCCATACATATTTGAGTTGAGTTCCATCTGGAAAGGAGTAGTTGTACATCCAACTATCCTACCGACCATCAATTGATAAGAAAACAAAAGGAAAGTTTTTTTTTTTTTTGCCAATATTATATATATTGGCGAACAAATGGTCCAGAGGCTGTTCATAGTCACGAAACCCAAATCGCCTCCCATAGGACTCGAACCTCCACCTCCACTGTAGAGGGAGGGTGAGACAACCAACTTCAATAGGAAGGGTTTCTCAAAGGAAAGATGATTGGCTTTGCTAAATGAAAGAAGAAACCAAATGAAAGAATCCAGACACAATAATAATACTACAGTAATTCTTATAGAGATGATGATAGGTTTGGGGTGGGGATGGGAAGGGAAGGGAATAATGGGAAAGTCGCCATCACATTTCCATGTCATTTTGTGTTTTTAAAATTGCTTTTTTTATTTTATTTTATGGGATTTGATTTAAATTAGACTTATTTTTCCATAAATTTCATATGCCGGTTTTTGGATCTCGGATTTGCCGAGGTTAAGGAGTGGAAAAGAGAAAGAATGAGAAAAGAAAATGAAGTCGGAGAAGCCATACCTGTCTCTTTTATTTGTTTGGGTTAGGAAAATGAAAACATAATTTATTGGTTGTGTGTTTTACCCCTGTATAGTAGTATAGTATTTGATCCAATCTTCTAGCTTTTCATTCAAAAGTTAGGCTAACAATCGGTAAATCTCTTACTAGCTTCATTGTCTACCTTTTCAAATCTAAAAATGTGAGTTCGTCCTACTATTTTTGGACTTGATCTCTCCTCTCCTCTCTCTCGTCTTGTGGATTTGGGTTGAGATCATCTCTCTCCTTCGTGAGAGAGTTAGATCTCCCCTCTCCCTCTGTTTTTGGGTTGATCTCCACCAATCTGGAGCTCTAGCGTCCAACGGCTTCATGGAGGCGATGGTGGTGGAGTTCCGCTAGTACCAGTAGTGGCAATGACGGCAGCGGGTTTTGGTGCTTTTTGCTTGATGTCTGGTTATTCCAAAATCCAGTCTTGAGGAGACTCGTGGGTTTTTTTTTTTATTACTGTTACTGTTTTTCTGCGGCTTTTGTATTTCCTTTTTTTGCTTGTTTATTTTGCATTTTCAGACCGGTAGTCTTTGACCGTCCTTTGTACTTGTTTTTATTATGGGGGCGACTATTCGCAGCCCCGTATTTTCTCCCTTAGCCCACTACATTTCGGTAAATAGTTGTTGAAAATCATACA
>JAOTQK010000012.1:2555963-2569754 GCA_025642025.1 Rhododendron ferrugineum
GTCAAAGTTGGCATGCTTCCTCCCCCCTTCATCCATGTCAAAAGCCACGTAGGATTTGGCCTAAAAAAGACATCTGGATTGGTTTTTCAATTAGTGTCAAATATTACCGTTACAAGCTTCACATCAAATTTGACATCTTCCATTCAAGATGCTCTAATACTAAACCCAAGATCTGCTCTGAATGATTAATCACAAGCCCTCAAGCCGTTTCACCGAGTTTAAAATTCATGTTTGGCGAATTGGCGTAGTTTTTATTTGACTGTTGATATTTTTACTAGGTTTTTTTAATTGAATAACTGTAAGATTTGAACTTTGCCTGTTCTACTTTCATACAACTCTTAATCTTCTTCAAAAAAAAAAAAAAAATGTGATTTTTTTTTTAAAACTTATAACGCCTTAAATTATTAAACTCATTGCTTCCCACCAATAAACTCGAGAGTACCAATTGTACCTACCGAAGTCTCACTCTCAAGAAAATGCCAATTGGTTCCAAGTTTTATAATAATAATTTGCTTTGATCCATATCTTATTTACACCTCTTTTCCTTGATAAAAATATGTAAAAATTATAATTTAAAACTAAAACCCCAAGAATTGGCTGGTGATTTTGTTGTGAGACTTAAAAGTTGGTTTTCTTCAAAGATCTTAGGTTGTTTTTCCTAATTGTCAGTAACTTAATTTTGGAGCCACTTTACCTCACATGTAAGCATGAAAAGGGATGTGAAAGAGGCGGTAGGGATTACTGTGCGCAAGCTGGCCCATGACCTATTATGTTACCCAAAAAAAATGAAAACCATATCAACAGATATCCGATTCATGTGATTTTAACGCAGTATAATTTTGACGATGTCTAAACAATAAATGATTTCGATCATCAAAGTTGACCCGGAATGGGCCCAAAACTAAAGTATATTTACAAATGAAAAAGGTCATTGATAATATCACTCTTCAAATTTGTAGTGTCACTCCCCAAATTGATAATCGCATTCCCCTTTGAAAGTGCCATTATAAATTGAGTACCACTATTGGTACCGACGGGTTTTATCTCGAAATCGATCTGCTCGTTGGGCCCACTCCGGCCATCAGACGGCCGATCCGAGCCGTCCAAAAATTCTATAAAAAAAAAACGAGGGGGTTCTTGCGAGAATCAACGGCATCCGACGTGTGTAGGATGCTCGATCTAAACACCCTATTTTCGTATATATATGCACTTTAGATCTGTCTCGGGTCCTATAAAAATGATCCGAACCGCTCATTTTGTTCAAAATAGTTTATTAACAGTCCTCGTAAAAAATCAACTCAACCCGATATCGGTAAAGGCGTTTACGATACATCCAACTTTGCTTTAGAATTTAGGCCTGGATTTTGTAGCAAAAGTGGATGTTTCGTAAACGCCTTTACCGATATCGAGTTGAGTTAATTTTTTACAGAGATCATAAACAAACTATTCTGAACAAAATGAGCAGCTCAGATCTTTTTTGTAGGACTTGATACGAATTTAAAGTGCGTATGTACGTGATGTATGTACATGAGTGTATGTACCTATAGCAACACTCTGAAAAACTACTAAAACCAATTCAATCATTCTACCACCACACCCAATCACACGCTCATACTCACAACAAGAGTGTAGTCCGCACACACTACACATCCAGTATGTGTGGGTTCAACCTTTATTGTGAGTGTGGGTATGTGAATGAGTGTGGTAGTAGCGTGGTAGTAGAATTATTGAAAAGTTTCGAAAAAAAAAAGTCACCTATTTTTTTTCAATTTCAAATTTACTGACACAGTCCTTTTGACGGTGTTCGTTCCCTTCCGCAAAACGAGGGGTATATTCCCCGCACCCAGCAGGATTACAAGGGCATTCAAGTAATTTCATCACCACCTCTCCAATAAGTAACAACCACGACTCCTCGATCAGGACACGTGTTAGTTTCACCATCACGTCCGTGCAACCCACCTAGGGGGCCCGACCACGCCACTTGACCAACCGCACTAAAAGACAGGATTATCCTCGCCATGTCATACGCCAGGTGGCATATTAGTCCCAGTCAGCACACCACCCTGAGAAATTATCCCCTAGGTAGAGAACACAGTTGCACACTGTCAATTTCCTCCTCTCTTTTTTCGTCCTTACATATTCTCTCACCCAACAGGCATTGTGAAATTATTGCAAATTTCTACATCATTTCTCTAAGCTTTTCGATTAAAATGTTGTGCTACTCAAGAGTCTTTTTAAGAACTTAAAAAAAAAAATTAAGGATTTGGCTTACGTTTAACTTGTATTTCATTCAAAGAATCTTAAATCAAGTTTAATTAAATTTGAGCTCGAGTAGTTTAAAATCTAGCTAAAATAATGACAAGTTTTACTTCGAGCTCAAGTAAGTTTATTAGTTTCTCCGACAAGATTATTGATTCAGGTTTTGAAATATTCAAGTAATTTTAATGTTACTTGTTTTTTTTTTTTGATAAATGAAAATCTATAAATGGTACCAACAAATATGGGACGAAGGGAATATTTAATTTCAAGAACTTATCTATGTATCAAGCCAGTCTTGAACAAGTCATCTTGGATGAAGAGTCCATTTTTACGGTTTTAAATAAATAATCTTTTAGAGTTAAGATGTCTCGTAAAAGACAAAAATAAATAATCGGCTCTAATAGAATTTTTCATCGTCAGTTTATTTCTTCTCCACATGAGCCTAGTTTCTTGAATTGTTCTCTATTGCGTTCAATTTTACTATTGCGGCGAGCCACATGAATGATGTAGTGTCATGTTATTACATTTTCTCGAATATAATTTTCCTGCCTTCTAATAATAGTAATAAAAAAAAAAAGTAGACACACCGTTGATGTGGTGTTCCAGGCTCACTCAACTCCTCTCCCCACCCCTTTTCACTTCTCCCACCCCTATAAAATCCTCTCAACTCCCACGCTCATCATTTCACTTCTCAAAAACAGCCAAACAAGCCTCTAAAAATCTAGACTCACCGCCGGCGGCCGGGAAATGCTTATTCCGGCGACCGATTCCCTTCTCCCCACACGCAACCTCCTCGTCTCCTTCCACCGCCGTCACGTCTTCCACGAAAAACCCCAGAGCAAGTGATTCCATTCTTCGCTACACCACTGAGGAAAGGTATTGCATTAATTTCTAGATTTTCCGATTTTGTCCTTGGACTTAGATTTAAAATTGATCTGAGACCAACCGTGATCGTTGATCCGTTTGATACCTTGACGTGAGGCTGTATCAATTGGATTAATGTGTTTTGCGGAGCCTTTTCTTTTCTATCTGCGAATGTCAAGATTGTTGCGAGACTCCTTGATTAGACTTTGCCATTTGACATTTTTGACTGCTCACTGCAACTTTTGTTCTTGAGATCAGTGTTTTAAAACAAGGAATTTCATCGGCAATTAATCGCTGGCGGGGCCTTTTTGATTAGGTCCGACTAACGATTAATCGCCGATTACTAATTGATATGCACCGATTAATTGTTCGAAAGTAGCCAATTACCCGACTAGTGCCTAGCGATTTTTAGCACAAGATTTTTTCTTTTTAAAGAAATCTTGATTCTACATTAGTTTCAACTCAATTAAATTGAAAGGTCTAAACTTTTTATAGTAATTTCTATCAAATGAACACATAAATACTCTCCTTAGACTGCTTTACTTTGCTTTACCATAGCTTTCTCGAGAATAATTTTTTTTTTTTGCACTATTTTCTGGGCAGGTAAACGAAGCTTAAAGTGTAATTTACAGGATGCCTCCGATGAAGATTCAACCACTCGATTCTCAGGCGTACAACGAGTCCTTGATCCGAAACACCGATGCGGCCAAACCGGTGTTGAAATCGCGGCTCAAGAGGCTCTTCGACCGGCAGTTCCCGAGCGTGCTGCGTAATAATTCCTCGGCGGCGGCGGCTGAGTTCGAGCCGAGCTCCGTGTGCCTGGCCAAAATGGTGCAGAATTTCATCGAGGAGAGTCAGGATAGCAAATCGGCCGCGAAATGCGGCCGGAACCGCTGCAACTGCTTCAACGGCAACATCAACGACAGCTCCGACGATGAATTTGACGTCTCCAGTGGTTTTAACGAGTCCAGCGCGTCCCCTTCAGCTGTTGATTCTTTGGAAATGCTCAAGGTAAGGTGTCCTTACAACCAGTTATCTGGATCAGCTTATGCGAGTCTCCACAAATCCAGTGCCTTCTCCTATACGTATATTTCGGTTCAATCTGAAGTTTATTTCTGTGTGCAGAGTTTGATTCCGTGTGCGAGTGTTGACCAGAGACATCTCTTAGCGGAGACGTCGAAGATCGTCGAAAAGAACAAAATCTGCAAGAAAAAGGATGATCTGAGGAAAATCGTAACCGACGGTCTGTTGCTTCTTGGCTACGATGCTTCCATTTGCAAATCGCGTTGGGAAAAATCCCCGGGCCCCTCGTTTCCTGCCGGTACTCTCTCTCTCTCTCTCTCTCTCTCTCCTGCCTGTTGAAATGATAAATGTAAAAGTGGTTAATGAAACACTCAACTGATGAGTCAAAATATTTAGATCTATTCGTTCATAGAATTTGTTTGTTTGTGATCATATGAAGATTTCAATTCGATCTTCGTCTGATGAAGTATTAATGTTTTTGTGCGTGATTATGCAGGGGAATATGAGTACATAGACGTGATTGCAGAAGGGGAGAGAGTTATTATCGACGTCGATTTCAGATCGGAGTTCGAGATAGCCCGACCGACCGGAGGATACAAACTGATCCTCCAATCGCTACCGTTGATTTTCGTCGGCAGGTCCGATCGTCTCCAACAGATTGTTTCGATCGCGTCGGAAGCGGCGAATCAGAGCCTGAAGAAGAAGGGGATGCACGTTCCGCCGTGGAGGAAGGTTGAGTACATGAGAGCCAAATGGCTCTCTTCTCACACCAGAACCACCGCCGCTGCCGCCGCGGCTCCACAAAATGACGTCGTGGACGAGGCTGACAAAATTGAATTAGTTAGGTCTGATAGCGAAGGCGGAGAGTTGGAATTGATCTTCGGGGAGAAGACGGCGGCAGCAGAAGTGAATTCCCCCGAAACAGAAGCAGAGGCGGAGGGGGACGGAGGGTTGTTTCCGGCGATGGCGTGCCCGTGGAAGCCGCCGGCGGTGAAACCGAAGAGATGCGAGAGAGGAGGAGCCAAGGTGGTTACCGGATTAGCTTCTCTCCTCAGGGAAAAACCCTAACAAATTTTGGATTTTTTGTTTCAGTTTTTTTTTTTTTTTTTTAATAATTCAGAGAAGCATATGAAAATATATATAGAGAGAGAGAGAGAGAGAGGAGAAACCATATATACTCCTATAACCAGAGTTTCGGATAATCGAGAAATCTATTAAAATCCCCTGCTTCGTTTTTTTGTTGGCAAGAGGGTATATATCATGTAATATGTGATCAACGGCGATATCGCGCTTGTAATAAATTAGTTTAAATTTAGCAGACTTATCTAATTGTTAGTAGAAAATGCCGAGTTTCGGATAATCGGTAAATGGTTTAATCCCTCGTTTTTCTTTTCTTTTTTTTTGTTGGCAAGGGGATCATGTAATATATGAATCTACGAATGAATGAATGTATATCGCGGTTGTAATGAATTAGTTTGAATTTAGTAGACTTATGTAATTGTTAGTAGAAAATGTTGAGTTTCTGGTAATCGCCTAGGAATCTTGTCGACCAAAACAGGGGACTGTAGGAGTAACTCATTACCTTATGGCGGAATTGCCACAACATTGGCTTGTTTGATCAATTTCTCTCTAGCGGTACATCTCCGGACAGCGAAACCTTGTTTTGGTTTTTGCCCGGAGAAACCTTGTTTCGTTTTTTGTTGGCAAGGGGATCATGTAATATGTGAATATACGAATTTCATATCGCGGTTGTAATAAATTAGTAGACTTGTCTAATTGTAAGCAGAAAATGCAAGCGTGTTGGATAATTGACAAAAGGTTTATCCCGTGCTTCGTTTTTTGTTGGCAAGGGTTATATATGTAATATGTTCATCAACGGCGATATGAACAATTGATATCGTGTATGTAATAAATTAGTTTAAATTTAGTAGAAAATGCTGAGTTTTGGATAATCGATACATGGCTCGATACCATGCTTCATTTTTTTTTTTTGTCGTTGTTGTTATTATTACTATTATCAATAGCGATATGAACAATCTATATCGTGTTTGTAATAAATTAGTTTAAAATATAGTGGAACTTATCAAAATGTTTTTAAAAAATGGGGGTGTTGTCCAAAAACAATTTGTAGAAAAATGGGGTATTATCCAAATTGTGTCAGGATTCAGATTTTATCCAAATATTTTCTGATATCGAAGCCTCGACGGTTTCTGAAGAGGAAACACACGGAATATTCACGGGTTTTAAAAATATTTATTGTTATTGGGTAAATAAAAATATATAGAAATTAGATAAGTTGATTATTTTTGGGGAGGAGGAGAGGGGGATTAATGACGGCAGTCTCCCGTGCCGTCTCGGACGCCGTGAGGGGGAGGCAAAGGTTCATCAGAACAACGTGATATTCTCTCTCCTTTTTGTGACATTGGAGTGCTGAAACTGGCTGTTCTAGAGAGAGAGAGAGGAGAGGAGAGAGAGTGATTCCAGAGAGAGAGAGAGAGAGTGGGTTGGTTTCACTTTTTAACCCCCTTATCCAATTTTTGTTTTTAACTTTTGACTTTCAATTGTTTCTTAGAGTTAAGTTAAGTTTCACTTTAACCCCCTTGATGTTCTCTCCTTTTTGTGACATTGGAGTGCTGGAACTGGCTGTTTGAGAAAGACCTACCCACCGACGGGTAGCCAAGTGGCAACATCGATGAGTTATAAATTTAAATATTGTGAGCTTGTTCGTTTGGAGTATTTAAAACTTTTGTGCACGATTCCCAATTAAAATTTTCACTCATTACACTTTAAAACCTTTTCAAAATCCAAACCGAATAGGATATGTGAGTTTGAAACTTGACAATCTTTTGGGGTTAGGCGCAAAAAAGAAATATTTTGTGAATTCCTAATCCTGACGTTAGTGGCTTGCATTTAACTAGACTGTGAAGGAAAATAGTTGAGATGCGGAAAATTTGGCCCGAACACGCCTAACTAAGAAAGAGAGAGAGAGAGAGAAGACCCTTTTGTTTCTGGGTCAGTTTCACTTTAACCCCCTTAATTATCTAAGCTAAGTTTTTCTTTAACTTTTTTGACTTTCAATTGTTGTTTATTTACTTGCTTTATCCCTCAACCAGAGAAATTTTTCAGTGATGGGTGGGCACGGGACACGTGGTGCTCGGCACCAATCTCGGCCGTCCAATAAAGTTTTGGACGGCCCAGATCTGTTCGGCTGCCGAGGGGTATTTTAGTCATTTCATACTTTAAAACAGCCTAACAGATCTGGGCCGTCCAAAACTTCATTGGACGGCCGAGATGGTACCGGGCACCACGTGTCCAGTGCCCACCCGGCACTGAAAATTTTCTCTTTTCTCCCTCAACTATCAAATTTTAACTATCCCTTTTTTCTTCCAAGGGCTACACCTGTCCAAATTCACAGTTAAAAATTGCTCCACGTGATATCCACGGGACTTGAGCCGGTAGAAAAAACCAATGGCTCCCGGTATTTCCATGCAACTTCCTTTTTTGTAATCATCTTTTCCATGGAACTGGCAAATTTTTGAATAGAAACTGAAATTGTTTCATCTAACCAAGGACTACATGTACTATGAGTTCAAATTTACCATGTTCTTATCATAACACTTTTACACAAAAACATACACTTTTTTTTTTTATAGCCGAATGTTTGAGTCAGCTTGCGCACAACTTGACTAATTCGAGGACCTAAAATTAACGATTGGGTAAACCCTCTAGTGACTCTAAAGTTTCGAATGTTTGACCCCCGTAAGATTCAAACATATGACCTCACAAATTGAAGTTGACAACCGAGCCACGAATAGGTTGCATCTTGCAAATTATGGACATGAGTAAAAATTACTAACCCTTTTGTTTTTATGATTCTCTCATATTTAGGGCATCCGTGGGGAGAACTTCCTAGAACTCGTTTTTACCAATTTGACTGTACAAGTGGGGAGAGGTGCTTTAATAACAGTAATAATAATACGTGGTGAAAATGGATTGGGTCAAAAGAAAGTAGAGCTCCCAAGCGAAGAATATTTGACTTTCTTGAAAGGGGTGGACTTGATTAGATTATCTTGAATTGGGTTTAACATTCATTTATCCCAACCATGACTGAGGATAAGAGCTAATCCTGAGATCTAAACATCTTAATTTTGAACAAAACAAGGTTATATTATTGGGATAAGTAAAAACATGTGGGTGTTACCCTTCATATTTTTGGCAAATGAGGGGGAAAAAAAAGGTAGCATGAAGGATTGAGATCTGGTTTGGTGTTTGATATTTAACTTCTATTGGACTTATCCTATATTGGTAGTTAATTATCAAACCAACTTTTTTTTAAAAGAATTTGGAAAAGAGGGTCGATAAATGAGGGGAATGATCTGACTAGTGAATCGTTCTAAGTTTAATTTCAAAAAAACTTAACGAGCTTTGAAAATATTTTTAAAACTTAACTTGTTTATTAAATGATTCAATTTAAGTGAGGTTTTCATCAAGTCGATCTCAAGTAGCTTGAATCTTTAACATAAATAAGTAGAATAGTAGTGGCTTAGTTTGAAAAATATTGAAGCTTAATTTTTTATAGGGAAGAAATTGATCTTGAACGAGTTAGGGCTTGGTTTAGGTTTGAATTAATAGTTTCTTTCTTAGAGCAACAACATCAGTTGAGGTAAAATAGCTAAATAGCTATTTTACCTACGCAAAACCTCCAAATCAGCACTACACTAGATTAGGTAAAGGTTGAGCTAAAACTCATCTATGAACAGTGCTTAGGTAAATATACCTAAGCACTATTCACCATGTATGTAGTATTTTATTAATTGCTCTCTCTCTCTCTCCTCCTCTCTCTCTTCCCAGAAAATAAAAAGAAAATTAAAGTAATAATATTTTAATAGAGGATAGGTTAAATAGATAGTATTGGTGTAGTATTGAGAGAAATGTGAGTAGGTAAAATGAAAAAAATACACTATTCACGGGGCATTTTACCTTTTCATTGGTAAACTTGCTCTTAAGCATTTTCTTGTAATATACTGTATTATACAAAATCTTGGTAAAAGAATTGAAGGAGAAAATACAGCTTTTGTTTAATACCTACTAGAAGGTTGCTTTTTCATTGTATTTTTATTAAATCCACCATTTTCTTTTCTATATTTTTGTTAGTTTAAACTTTAAACTATATTTCATAATCATTGTGGTGGGCCTTTTATGTAGTCCATTTAGTATTCTATCCTACTCAAAGTTGGGTAGGGTCAGTTCTGAGAACTAATCAGAGGTTGTGGGGTCTATTTTTCAAATGTACTAGTTTACTTTTTCCTCTTCAAAATTTCAAAAGTGCTATGGGTCTCTCTCTTCTGAGAGATTTTTCAGTGCCGAACGGGTATATTTTATATGGTATTCGCTCGGCGTATTCGAGTCATTCGATACACTTTTAGACGGTTTGGATTGAAATCCTCTTTTTTCTCTTATCCTAACACTTTCTCTCTCCAAATCTGAGCCGTTCAGAAATGAAATTGACGACTCGAATGCTCAAGCGGGCATCACGTGGTACCCGCTCGGAACTGAAAATTTGTTCCTCTCTTCTTCTTTTTTATCCACGTTCAGAGTGTTCGAACCAGCTTACGTCCAACTGAATTAATTCTTTTTTGGTCCGATTAAAAGCAAAAGATCCATGTCCGGACTATGAAATTGACAAGAAATAATTTCACTTCCTTGTAGTCTGACTCCAACAAACAACTTCTGATCAATTGTGCGAAGAACAAACTTATCAACTAGGCTAGTGGGGTCTCTTTCTGAGTACGAAGCAAATAATAAAAGCAATTTGCCTAAAGTTTGACAATAATCATACCACTGTGAAAGCAACCTCCCACCTACCCTCTCTCTCTTTTCCTGAGACATGATATGGTACGTGGTGCTGAAAAACGGAAAGTCTATGAGTACATATGTTGATGTACATCATCACGTATATACGTTTTTTGGACCCGTTTCGGGTCCTAAATAAATTATCGAAATCGTTCATTTTGTTTAAAATACTTTGCTAACAGTCCTTTCAAAAAATAAGCTCAATCCAGTATCGAAAAGAACGTTTACTAAACTTCCAACTTTGTTTCAGATTTCAAGCTTGAATTAAGGGACAAAGTTGGACGTTTCGTATACACCTTAATGGATACCGGATTGAGCTTAATTTTTGTACGGTCCATAAACAAAATATTTTAAACAAAATGAGCGGCTCCGATCATTTTTTGGGAACCCAAAACGGATCTAAAAGGGATATGGTACAGAAGCACCTCTCGTTGAAAAATACTATTGGTAATTAAAAAAAGAAGAAGCATATATGGAACCGGAAATGCTGAGGGCACCGATCAATTGGGGTACATATCTGATGTACATATACGGTACGGTATCCACTACGGATTACACACAAATGATTAGATCCGTCGCTAAATTCTAAAATATTTTTATGAGTGGCCCCTTAACTTCTGAATGAAAAAGTTAGAAGATTGAATCAATTATTTACAAATTTTCAATTGAGCTGATATTTTACGAAATCACTTGAAAAAAATATTTTAAAATTTATCAACGGATCCAACCATTTGTATGAGACCTGTAGTGAGCCCCATATGCCCCCTAGTGGGGCCCACATGACATATGTACACTGTATGTACCCCACGGTACCAATAGCAAGTCTCGGATGGAACGTGTTGTAGAAATCAGGTGGTATCGGATTGTTGAGCTGATTTTTTACGTGGACCATCGAAAAAATATTTTACATTTAGTGAACGGCTCGGATTATTTGTTTGGGACTCGTGGTGAGCTCCACAATAAAATATGTGCACAAATTATCTGTGTGTAATAGGGTTATATAGAAATTGAGAGTAAGCGATGACACCCTAGAGCTCATGTTTACAATCTGACATGTTTGCTTTGCTATAACAAAACCCGCGATGTGTATTTTTTTTTTTTTTTAATATATAACTCAGGTGTACGAGTACCTTACACTCAGCAAATTGTAAGTGGTCAATCACGCCGCCCACCTGCGTGGGAGTAATCATTTTCTGAATTAAAATTGATGTATTGTTAGAGCATCCCCATTGTAATAAGCAAATGAGTGTAGATAAATAAATTTAACAACAATATTTAAAAAACACCCCACATTGTAATAAGTTAAGTTACAAGTTTTTTAGCAAATAACCAAATTTCACTCATTCCATAACCAAAACTCAAAAACTCAAAAACACCCTACATTGAAATCGTCTAATCGAGACGAATAATTTGGTGTGGTCGGGTGCGTGATTGAAACTCATTTGCGATTGGACAAATATGCATTGTGTATTGTGGGGTTTTTTTTTATTAGAGATGCGAAAATAACCAATGTGGAGGCAAAAGTTGTTAAGTTTGACTATGGACTAAATGAATAATCAAATGCTGACGTGACACATTTTAGTTATTAGTTTTGATTATTACCATTGCAAATGCTCTTAAAGAATAACCTATTTCGTAAAGCAGAAAATAAGTACGTAAAAAATAAGAACGTTAACCGAACAGGGACTTTAAATATCCAATACAACGCTGCCAATGTTGTTAGGTGACACGTGGTTCATTTTTGTCATTTTCTATTCTTCTTGAAATGCAAACAAGAACAGAAAAATAAAAAAGAACTCACCGGGAAGTCCAACTGTTAATTTTAAATTGTTATTAAAATTAGTCGTCTAAATTGAATGCCACGTAAGGGTTGTAAATTTGTAATTAGCCTCGATCAGGGGAAAAAAATTAGCCCAAAAAGAACTGCGTTATTTGGGCCCAAGCAATCCAATCTTACAATTACAAGCCAATTTTTTATAGTAGAGAGATAAGACTCAATCGTACAAAAACAGTTGGTCAAGTTTTTTTTGGTCATACAGTTACAAAAACGGGGTGTTAATATGTTAATCAACGCCGGGGGTTCAGAGGCTATTTATAGTCCTGAATTCCAAACTTACTCCCCGTTAGATTCAAACTCAGGTATAATCAACTTGACAAGCAATTACGTATATAATATGAGTAACTGAGTGGGAGACATATAAACGAACAAGGGCAAAGCAGTCATTTGGAAACAAAAAAAAATCTTGTACAATCACAAATAAATTTAGCATCCCTAAGACTTTTGATAAAGTCATTAAAAGCAACTTAATTCAATAGATTCAAACGAGAAGAACATTTATAGGCACAAATAATGGAGCCCAAGCATGAATTTTTTTGCAAGGATGAAACCCACCGGGCATAATCTAGCCTTTACGCATTTTTTCCTTATACTTGGGATATACACGAGCGTAGAGCGTTGAAATGCGAGTGAGCTTCAAAGTGCATCGTGTAAGACTGACGTGCATCGAACATCTCAGGACACAGTCCGGACATTCTGTAAGGTTCGAACGAGAGTTCGAACATGAAAATCAATTTGCAATATGACACGTTCCTCTAAGCCAGGTTTTATTTATTCGAACGAATTAGAAAATGCTCAAAACATAAGGGGGGGGGGGGCTTGATTAGATGGTACGTATTGTATTACCGAAGCAAACAAAGTTTGTGCAGAAAACCTGGTGACGGATTAAATGACATAACCTGGTCAAATGTTGCTTAATTAAGAAGAGGTCATTTACATGGGCACAACACCCAATGGGGTCCAAAAATGATCACGGCTTACACGGGCAACTTGATCCTGTAGGTCGTGCTTGGATATAGTTTTAACGGGATCGGTAACGAGGTGGGATTAAGGTTGATATTGGTAAGTATTAATAGTAGTGATCGTGTTTATGTAGAGGTGGCAATCTCAACCCACATTTTTGAATCCGTCCAAATTCGCCCACTTATAACCCAATCCAACCCGCTCATATTATAATAGATTGAACCCTTATCAACCCATATTTACATGGGTTAAAAATGGGTTCTATACGGGTTGAAGTTAAAATGGGTTACGAGCTGAAGTCGTGAAGGAAATCTCCACTCCATTGCTTCCGTTGTGCTGTCGGTCCAATAGAACTTAGGTCCTGTCTGCAGTTGAAGCAAATCTCCACCTCTTTTTGCCAATTCTCTCTCTCTCTCTCTCTCTCTCGTCCACGCCGCCAGCCCCGACGAGGACACAAGCCGCTCATCACCGCCTAGTCATTTGTTAATTCATTCAAATTGTTATTTTTTTCATTTGCTTTCCGAGGAACCAAGCAGGAAAAAAAAAAAAAAAAACAGGGGGTTTTCTAGTTGTAAAGAAAAAAAATCGACTTTACTTTTTTAATCCAAAACTAGCCTATATACTCTTTAGATTTCATTTGGTCTTCACCGATATTTGAACAAACTCTTCACTTTCTTTTCATTTCACTGCAACAAAAATGGTTTATCGCGACGAAACGATTTCTTCACCGAAACAACACAATTTGGCATGTGATTACACACACAAAATCAAGAGATTCTGGAAGACAAAATTTTGGCATATGATCAGAATTCACATGTACGTGTCGTGGGGATTGGAAAAAAAAAAAAAGAGAATAACACACAAAATTCCATCATTCAACGGTTGGAATGTATTTGAAAGGGAAAAATGATGTGACGACATTGTATATGGTACGGGTCAGGGAGTCGAGTTGATATTGAGTAGTATTTGAAACGGGGGGAAACGGGGACGGG
>JAOTQK010000012.1:2569854-2610640 GCA_025642025.1 Rhododendron ferrugineum
GGGGGGGGTTGAAGGAAAAACTGGTCGGGCGGGTTTGGCCTTGACTTGACCCATTTTTGACCCGACCCGTTTCAATCCGTTTACTATTTGACCCATATTTGACCCGCGACCCGTTTCAACCCGCCCAAACCCGATCAGACCCACCCATTTGCCACCTCTATGTTTATGTTTGGTTCTCCAACGGATTGGATGACAAGATTGATAATAAACACAGGTAATTCGGTCATCAAGCTTCAACGGAGGGGATTGGATTGGCAAACCCCTTGCTATAACTCCTATTTTTTTTTAGGAGTGTTCCAAATTGTTCCATGTAAACACGATACGATTGAAAGTCCAATCCGCTCCTCTGTAACGGGCGACAAACATGGCCTTAAATGCCTCTAAGGATGCCCTTTTTATCTTAGAGCATCTCCAACCCCTTTTTCGCTCGGTAAAAGTCAGCAATGTTATTGTAGTTAGTGAGATTCGAACTCCATTCAAACGCAAACAACTCTTTTACCAAACAAATCATGTACCAAGACCAAGAGCAGGAGGAGCCAAAAGTGCAGATGAAAAAACCCAGAAGGACAGCCTGGACAGGCTAATCAAGCACCACAGACTACGACTATTCAGGTTATCAGGTACCATATCCGTAGGTTATTGTAGCAGTGGTCCAGTACAATTTAAACCCTCGTACAGAAAACCTTGTGATTACAAACTTCAATGACTGACATTGCAAGAAAAAAGGTAGCTGTGTTCAATCCTGCATTATGAAACTGTGATTTTCATTCTGCCTCAGAAAATGGCCATCTGAAGCCTCAGAGTCAGAGATGGCCTCAGAGCAAAGGTACCATATTAGGCATAGGCTATTACTTTCACAAAGAAAAGAATCTTACATGAATTCAACGTGCAAATATCATAGGGCAACCAAAGAGGGCTTATAGGGGTGGCTGAATGAGGAAATAGGGATCATTTTTACAGACAAGCAACCATTTAAGATGTTTTTTTTTTACAGCTCATAGAGAAATTCAGATGAGATAACCTCTTTTCTTTTTTGGGTCCAAAAATGGAAGTCTAGTTAAGGTACCAAGTAGCCTGCCACAGAGTATTGCCCGTCATACCAAATCACTATCTACAGGGGATTCTATCGCACCTACGTCGGGGCTGAAACTGAAGACTCATGCATAAGAATGGTGTTAGGAGTGAGTTTAACCTCAACAAGAGGCCACGGGGACTCCAATCTGGGCTCTGTCTAATCCGAGTTTGCATAGCAAACCAATCCTTAATTGGTCAGATGAGATAGCATCACAAATTTAAAAGCCAGCAAAGCCAGCAAAACCATCAAACATAACAAATTGTACTAGTAGGAAAAGTCAATTCATGTTTTTAAAAAACCTCAAGATTGAAGCTTTTCACTTGGCATTGGGCTTGGTAGCTAAGCAATAGAGATTCCCCTAATCCTAATTCCCATAGGTCATCCGAAACCATCGGCAAGTGGGCAGGGCCTTAAATCCAGCTACCAAGAAAGGGTACAGAACAAGTAACCCTTAAATGTTCGGATAAATTATACAATATCTACAGCTGCAAGTTGCAACAACGAGATTCCGCTTTGATCCCCATAGTTACAATTTGATCAACTTGAATCTTGTACTTTCCTTTCAGTTTAAAAGTAGTCAGTCGGACATCTTTCGCTAATGCCTCTCAAAAAAAAGTTGGGCGCATGAGTCGCAATGTAGTTTTTGCGTTGGTATTCGCATGAGTAGCACCGTAGTTTTTGCGTTCGAATAATAAGTGAAGATGACTGAGGGACCACATTGAGAAGGAAACCAACGCGTATGCTTCAAATTGATTAGGTCAGGGGGATAAATGTGAAATCCCTCTAAAACTAGAGGGACGCATGGTGTACTTTACCACTTGTTTTCTTGGGCTCTAACCTGCTTGATTGGTTTGATTAAGATCCAAATTAGATAGCCCTCGATTGACAAACTCTTAAGCTATTATCTACTGACTCACCCCTTCCCAGGAAAAAACAAGGACTGGTTAAGAACAAGTTGGTTGATGATATAATCCTAATCTATAAGTCAATTCCTAACCTCAGAATAAAACAACTTAATTCATTTAATACATTATTATATCCCAAGATTACGCTACGTTAATCATGTATCATTAAGTTATTATAGTGTGGATTATAAGGGAGGTATCTACTGAATTATTATCTACTCTCTGAGCAAGTACAGAAGAGAATTTATTAGTCCATTAGTCCTAATCATGTCAATACTATGGCATTACTTATGTTGGACTTTTTACCATTAATTTTGATATCCTATGATTAAGTTAGTCAGCTGAGCTCCTCATTGGTTTAGTTGGGTTGGTGAGAAAATGTTCAAAAAAAGAAGAAACCTTGTAGTCATACAAGTCACAACCACTTTCTAGGCAACCAAACAGGGAGGGAAGGCTTTATTCTCTCATAACTAGTTCCACATTTCATGATGTCAGATAATGCACTGCAAAGTCATTTCAAAAGACCTTCTAACTACAAAATCAAAAAGGCTATTGGAAATCCAAAGTGTGAGTCACTGAGCACAGAAATCTCATAGTCATACAACTTACAACCACTTTCTAGGCAACCAAACAGAAGATGGTTTCCTTTGTCTAATTGTGATCAGATCTTAGTTCCTAAATTTCATGTTATGTAATATGTCACGAGTGCAAAATGGTTTCAATAGAAAGACATAAACAGTGAAAAGAAAGAGGATACGACCGCGCTAATGAAACACCAGAAATTGGTGAACAAATCACACCAAGTCATTCTTCAATGAAATAGGTATAAACATAACTCACCACGGTTGATCCAGACAATAAGATTGTACGGGCAGAAGTTCAACAATACAACTTTTCGCTAACTTCTGTTGTTTGCGAAGGATGGTAAATCAAAATTCTATGTGGAAGTTCCAAGGCAATTTTCGTCTAAGATTCTACCATGGTTAAAAGTAGACGAAACTATTCGTCTAAGATTTTTTTATAGGACACAAACTTTTTTCGTGTTTCTCTGAATCACCAATCTAAGAGACAAAATGAAGCTTGAAACTTTTGCATAGCTTCCTTCCAACAAACCTCATCAATGTCGCCGTAGATTGTGTTTGCTGCGGCATTTCCACTGCAACTTCTAATTTTTTGGGCACGACTTATGCCCTCTATTAATGGGTCAAAAACAACTCAAAATATCAGAAAATAGAGATTCTTAAAAACTATACGTTGATTTTTTCTACTTTTTGATTTTGAATTAAGCAGCCTCTACCATAAGTTTCTCCTCTTCCCTCCACCACCCTGTAGGCTATATCAGTACTGTTCTTAAGGCAGTTAAGCCAGGCCAGTGAATTTTTAAAGACCTGTTTCTATGTGGGCCAGCAATTCATGTCCTAAAAAATATTGCTAGAAATTACTAATAGGGGTGATCCATCAAACACAGCCCAATAATTAAGGTAGACTTGCTTATGTTCCACAATCTAACAATTTTAATGCCTAGCCCTCCTTCAAAGGTGGTGAGCTTTTGTCAAGCCCAACAATTCAGCCCAATAGAAGTGTCATTGAACATGCTAATAAGATGAATCCCACACTTGGACACATATCCATACCCCAAATCCGAGCTCATGTACAATAATTGATTGAAGTTTTAATTTAACTATTATGAGGAACAGGAACTTATTATGCTTATGAAAATACTATTGATTTGAGACTGCATTTAACTACTACAATGCTTATCTGGAATGACTCACAAAAAGGCTTTCATCAAAATGCGATAAAAGGATCAAGGCAAGAGCAAAAACTGAGAAGAGACAATGATGCATAACAAATAGATGAAGTGGACAAGATATATTATTCGAACAACAAATCACCATACAACAGAAGCCCACTCTCCAAGAAACTAGAAGCTACACATAACAAGGGCATTGTAGTACAAATGCCAATAGTTTTGCAGAATAAAGCAATAGCATATTGCAATCTAAACCATGACCATACGCATAAATACCACTCTAGAAAAACACGGTGGCGAATGACTATAAAACCTGGCTCCTTCTGCACTAAATGGACTGCCTGGCGTTGCCCACTTCATTCTTTGCCGTCAGCAGCACGAAGTGAGCCCAGCTGAACTGGAGCTTGTGTTCCCACGACTTTTGATGACCCATAAACTGACAAATCAATGCCCTTAGCCTTCTCTTTCTCAATCTGGTCCTTGATCCAAAAGTATGTGATCCTTAGGCCATCCTGTGAACATCAGATGTATGTGGATATTATAGTGAGTCGGTTATTTGGTAATGTAAATTAGACTGAAATAACAGAACTTCCGAGTTGAGTAATTCATCGAACAAAGGAAACTTCCCAGAAGCTTGCAAGGAAAAAATCCATATGTGGCTTAGATTCCCATTTCTCTGATTTTTTTGCACTTTTCTGTGTTCCTATATTTATTCTTCTGAATTACTGCAAACATATACCTTTAATCTCATAGTAGGGGCCCAACCAAGCTTCTCTTTTATCAGAGTGTTGTCTGAGTTTCGACCACGCACACCCTCTGGACCGGGAATGTGGTGGATGGGCAACTTCTTGTCTTCGAAGCTTAGAACGATCTCGGCCATCTCATTCATGCTAACCATTTCATCACTTCCGATATTCACTGGCTCTCTGAAGTCCGACTTTGTCAATCTGACCACAGAGCCCGTGTCAAAAACACAAAACAACAAGAATGCAGGGCCTAATGTAAAAACAGAACGAAGTTGGCCGAAGCCAATTTTAGATCCAAAATCATGTCATAATGAATATTGGTTCAATGACTCGGAGTATCCTTCCTTAAAGAAAAATGGAACTTGACGTTATTACTAGAAAGTAATATACATGCAATTAAACCCTCAAAAAATATTTCTGAACCTTCAAGGTGAGTTAAGCGAACTTCCTCAGTTGAAGGAAATCTTATTTGATTGGAAATACAGGCTACCTATATCATGGATCTCGTGGGATAAATGCACGTGAACATACATGCTTCAGCCAGTTTTCCAACAGCAAGTGTTATCATTTCAGTTTGAAAAAGAGTTGAGAGTTTCGCAATTTAACAAGACCAAGTAACACCAAATTTGCCTATCCCTCTACATGATTTCAATTCCAACAGAAGACCATATTGGTTAAACTTCAACTCGGAATTGTTATGTCTAAGAGATGATTTTACCTCAGTACACCTTCAACACATTCATCAATGAAGGTGAAAGATCGAGTTTGAAGCCCATCTCCCCACATCTCAAACCTGTCAGTAGAGGTAAGGGCCTTCCTACAGAATGCAGCAGGGGCTTTCTCCCTCCCACCTGCATCCACCAAATGATTCAAATCATAAGCAAAACATATATTAACAGCAAAGCCCATTTTAAAAAATAAGAATAAAGTTATAATCTAAAATTACCTTTCCAGGTTCCAAAGGGTCCATAGATGTTATGAAATCGTCCAATCCGACACTCAATTCCAAAGTCCTTGGTGTAGTGCTTGCATAATTCCTCAGTAGCCAGCTTCTCTAAGCCATAAGCATCTTGCGGCTAAATACAAGCAAAGAACAATATCATCAATTTCTATGTAGAAGAAAAACTGAATTCACATATTCAGTGCAGAAATGGTTCACTAGGTATGAGGAAAAACCTCAGCAGGCCAAGCATCAGACTCCTTTAGGCTCACATTTGTAGTTTCCAATTGTTTAAATTCAGGGTAAATACAAGCACTAGAAGCATAAAAGAACCTGCACACATAAATAAACAGATCAATATTCAGACATCTCTATTTATGTATAAAGTAATCTGACAACAGTACCCAAAAACAATTGTAAGCAAGATTAGATTCTGCAAAATTTCTACAGAAGCACCAATCTTTGAGCATTGTTTCCACAATATTTCGAGTCAGAATGTCCAATGAATCCCTATGAAAAAGTTAAATGTTTCTACTTGAGAAGTGGTTTTTTTCAACACTTTTCTATTTTACATCGGCAACCAAGGAACTGTATCACTTTACACCAGGAAATAACAGTGGCCATTCTTTTGAGATGACACTGAGGAATAGCATGTGTGGATTTGAAGCCGACGAGGCACATGAACACATTAATGTGTTTTGCCTCCCTAATGCTATAGTTTAATCGGAAATAGTGATCTTCTTGTGTACAATCACCTCAATTCTCAAGATAAAAGAAAAAAGAAGATGTATTACAATGATGAGAACAACAAACCAATACCATTACTTACCACACAAAAAAAAACAATAGCACAGAAAGGTTTGGTAAATGTCCAATGAAGCACATTAATTAGAAAATAGGATATGAACAAACAAGAATACGAAATGAATTCAGCGAGTTGAAGGAACAAACCTCTTAACTGCATTCACCCTAGCTGCTTCAAGCATGTTAAAGCTGATCATCGTGTTGTTATACATGATGACTGAGTGGTTGGACTGAATGAATCCCATACCTCCCATATCGGCAGCAAGATTGAATACATGATCAACTCCAGTAGTGACTTTCAAGCAGTTATCCATCACCCTTAGATCAACAAGATAGAACTCATGACAAAACATTTCTTCAGTCATGTGCTCGTTTTTCTTCCAGTCTGAAGCAATGATATAATGCCCCTCGCTCTTTAATCGCCTCGCAATGTGTGAGGCAATGAATCCACCAGCTCCGGTTATGGAAATGCGGAGCTTCTCTGAAGGCCAGTAGGATTCCCTTTCGAGGTTTTCATAGGTGAATTCCCCATAGTTGGTTTCACCAGTGCTTCCCATTCTGCAAACCTCATCATAGAGAATAACTAAGTGTTGTATAACATACAACAAAAATGTGAAACCAGTTCGGTATTAGATGCACGAGGTGGTTGGAGGGGCACAACTAGAATGTTGTCTAAGTTACATAAGTAATTTCGACTTTACCACATTGAGGCTCCGTTTGGCTACACGTGGACTTCTAATGAAGGGATTTGACATAAATAGCTCAAGTCTTTCTCTAGTATGCATATGGATTACGTCGAGTTTGGAAGCTTTATCCTGATGGATTTGAAATGACTATTACTAGGAGCGATTTGAAATCCATCATGTCAAGTTTTGTAGTTACGCAATGAAGCTACTAAAACATATGTTCTCCCATGTCTCTACCTCTAATTCATCCAAGGACGGATCCAGGATTTTAACTTTGGGGTGGAACACCCTAATAATTTCCCGATTATATTACACTTCAGTAAAACATAGGTTTAGCCAAACGGAGCAATGATTGGAGAGAAATGAGAGTAATAATTCGAGGGAAAAGTTATTGGGAACTGAGAGAAGGGTTGATTTTAGAGACCCAAAGCGAACACAATCAAAAGTTTCCATTTTTTTATTTTTGGGTAAATAAGTTTCCAAATTTTTGGGAGTACATTAGGAGAAATGTCTGAAGGATAATTTGGATGAAAAAAACAAAATCCACACATCACAAACCCTGCAGCGGGTAACACTAAAGATTAACGACAGACGCACAAAAAACCGAATTGAGATTTAAAGATGGTATACTCTTTCCATAGTCAATAAAGCACAGGAACGGTATAGAAGCAAAACAAAAGGGGAGAATTAAAGCATACACAAAATCCTCAAAGCTAGAAAAGCACAATGCTTTTAAAACAATCCAGTATTTGTGTAAGAAGCTAAAACAAACTCTATGAATTCAGACTGAGGTTGTAGTATAATTAGAGAACAGAAACCAAAGAAAAAAAAAGAAGGTAAAAACAGGGGAAGGAAAATTGGATGTACAGACCAGTTACTTCTGCCTACTCAAATTACATGGAAATCACATAAAGATTGAGTCACCACTTTAATTTAAGATCCACCAAAATATACACTAAAATTATTATATACAGATATATACCACGTAGATATATCCAATTATCAAGAAACAGAGCAGACATGAATGTGGCACCTTAAACTCCACAAAAACATAAATTTAAACGAAACCCAGCAGAGATAATAACTAAAATCGAAACATATGCAATCTCCGCAACAAACCCATGAACAAAAATCAGATGTCGTAAGCAAAGAAGGGATAGAAATTCAATTACCTTAAAATGGTTAATCTCGAGAGCTATATATACAGATTTTCTGTAGTATTTCTCGCGCTCGTCGAAAGAATTGCGATCTTTGCTCGAAAGCCTTCGGAGGGGGAAAGTGCTATATATAGAGCTACTGAGCGAGTGCATCGTTTCATCTGGGGACGACTATTCGTAGCCCCGTATTTTCCCTTTTAGCCCATTACATTTCGGTAAATAGTTGTTGAAAATCATACATAACATTTCGGTAAATAGCTGTTGAAAATAAGACTATATTTCGGTAACTACATGTCGAAAATATATTCAACCTTCGGTAAACAACTAGCGAACATACATTTTCGATAAATTGCTGTTGAAAAAAATATTTCGGTAATTGGATGTTAAAAATGTATTTCAATTTCGGTAACTAAATGTCGAGTATAGTTGAAAATTTTTAACGGGCTAAGGGAGAAAATACGGGGCTGCAAATAGCCGCCCCCTTTTATCCTCTTCGTCTTTTTTATCATTTCTGTTTGGGCGAATTTCCCTGTCATTCCCTGAGGGTTGTTTTAATGACAGACTTACCCTTCGCGTATGAGAAATGACTATAAATCCCCTGTGATATCAATGTTCATTTCACTGACAAATACTAACCAACAACTGTTCGATCAAATACATTATAGAATAAGTCAGAAGTGTCTTATATTGATAAATTTAGCCATTTTAATAATAAGATATATAATTAAAAATCTTTTCATTCTTAATTATTTGATCCAAAACTAATAAATTTGTCATTTATGACAAAAACGATTCTTGTGAGTACTAAAAAATAAATAGTTATCATTTTTTTTTCTTTTTTGTCAAAACAACTCATTCAATAGGTAGAAGAAAATTATTTTGATTCAAAATAAGTGAGAATGGATAATTTTTTCTAACTTGTTTTTATCAAATATGGTGCATTTCAGATACAAGTCACCTTTTAGCTCATTAATTCTAGGGCATACAATTGTCAATTGAGGGCATCGGTGAAATGCACATAGAAATCATAGGAGGTATGTTGATATTTCTCATACATGAGGGGAGTATTCGTTATTATGGTAAACCTTCGGGGTGTAAATGAAATTTACCCTCTCTCTCTCTCTCTCTCTCTCTCTCTCTCTCTCTCTCTCTCTCATTTCATTTTCATTGGTTCTCTTATTATTTTATTTACTTTTGTCCTTTTCACATATATGTGACCAGGAAAATGGAGATCTTTGGGCCTTGTAGGTCGACGAGGTCAAATTGGTCTCTGTTTAGATTTTTTGGTAAACTATTGCTATTAAAATAATAGCAACTTCTTAAAATGGAAGCCATATGATCCACGTTGTGATTTAAAACTAGTAATTTCTAATGAGATTAAATAAAGGAGCTGCGGTTATCAAATTAAAATGGTCTACAACAAGGTCGTGTCAAAGGATATTGAGATACTTTAACCAAAAAATCAAACGATATTGAGGTACGTCCTCTGATGAGCCCACAAAGTCGGACGGATTAATCTAGCCTTTTGAATTAAGAAAAATGATGGTCAATGACGTGTTTTGATAATTAATACCCGCTAAGAACATTTTTAACAAAAATAAATGTTTTCAGCATGTCCTTTGCGGGTATTAATTATCAAAACTCGTCATGAATCATCATTTTCCCTGTGAATTATCAAAAGTGGACGTGGTTACCTGATGTGCTCAAGACTATGAGACCCATTCCAGACCCATTAACTTAATCCAACTCATTTTGTTCAGATCGTCAAGTTGGTAAAACATGTATAAAATCAAATTAATTGAGCATACGTAGCTACTTTAATGAAACATGTAGATATTGAACTTCTGTTGACGAATAGAATTTTGGGAATAAAAACGAGTTTTGTTCATGTGGTTACTATTATATGCAATTAGCATGATTTTTGCTAATTGTGGTTACTATTATATGGAATTAGCATGTTTTTTTGCAAGTTTTGTTCAAACTAATGGTCCCAGGAATAGGCCATAATGGTCCCACAGCAGGAACCCCCAGCCTATCAAAAGTATATTAGATTTAAATCTTTCTTTTTCCCCCCTTGCTTCATGCATAATGTATTCACACTGTCACTGCATCAATTGTTGCTACTTCAATTAAGAATCTGGCTTGCTTGGAGTCCAGTTTTGAACTGCAAAGGTGCGGCTTAAGTGATCGCAATCGTTGAATGGTATTTATAATGGTTCAGATTTGTTTTCGTATTCTTACCAGTAAGAATATACTTTTATCGGTAAAAGTTTCAGTAAATTTGAACCATTGATTATCAAGTTGAACATTTCAGATTGAACTGCACATGCTTCTCTGCAGTTGACTGCAAAGAAGCCGGATTCTTCAATTAATTCTATTTTGCAGCATCATTCTAAAGATTGTCAAATCATTTTTTTAATTGGTGAAATAATCAAAAAAAAAAAAACGTATGTCCTAGAATGCTTAATTTTGCATCTGACTATTTTTCGTAAGTAGACAATGTATATAGGATGGAAGGGTAGAGCATGAGAACATGTCAGGGGTTTTGCCCAGTAGGCATAGAGAAAGCAAATAAGTGCTTATTCACTATTGAGATTATATGTTCGAAACACATGGAGGCCAAACATTCCAAACCTTGCGGTCGCTGGTGTATTTGTCCGGTCGTTAACTTTAGAGCCTCGAAATCAGTCGAGGTACATGAAAACTGGACCGCATATCTATATTTTTTTAATAAAAAAATCACATGAACTCTAAATAAGGTTTTCCTTGATTATGGGGGTATAGGAGGCCCTGAGGTCGTAATCAAGTTGTAAATGACCAAATACCATAGTCTTCAATTTTGAATTTTCCGTTCAATATTCAAGCCATAGCTAAAGAATTCATGCTGCCTTTTTGACTAAATCGTCCAAATATTAATTTATTTGGAAATTTTAAATTATTTTGTTCCCTTTGTGGTCATCTAGTGCTACTTACACGCAAGGCTTCTCTCTGAGAAATTCTTCGGCACCAGGTGGGTATATCACACGTAGTACGTGTTCAACACATTTGGGCCGTTCAATACACTTTTTGGACGGCTCGGATTGAAACTCTCTCTCTCCTCTCACCCCAACACTTTCTCTATCCTTTTTCTCTATCCAAATCCGAACCGTCCAAAAACGCGATGGACGGCTCTCGGATGCGCCGAGCGAGCACCATGTGGTACCCACCCGACACTGATTTTTTTCCCCCCCTATATTGCATAGATACAAACGTATATGCGTGTGAGATTTGCTAGTAGGCTGCTAGGACATGCTACTAACATAGCAGAGGAACCTTCTTTGCTTTGTATGGATCCCTAACACTTATTTGTAATCGACATGACAAAGGCTGCTTCATAGATCCAGTAATACGTTTTGGCACTCTATAATTAGTTGAAAGTAAGATTAAACCGTCGTGTTCGTAAAAAAAAAATCAAATACCACAACCTCATGATCATTCATCACCCGGCCATGCAAGCACGAAGGGCGGCTAGGGGCGAAGGCCAACCTAAATTTTCGGGGGGAAAAAATTACTACGGTAAATATCTTTCAAGTTATCTAGGTTCGTCGCCGTCACAACGCTCATTCGAAAATTATGATACGAGTCTCTATAACTTTTCGTATCTTTTTCTATTTATTCCTCGTGTTGTACTTACTAAAATAAATTTCAGCAATTTCTCTCGAACAATGAAATATTTCTCACTCCCTCCAATCTGTGTGGTTACTTGTATAGGCCACATGGATTCATCCTGTTCTCTTGCACATTTGTGACTGACTCACTGAGTGGTGTGTGGACGGACACTCCCACTTTTCCAAGTTGCAGACTTGCAGGGTTGATTTCTAGGGTGGGAGGAAAATTCCCTTTCAAATGTTCTGGGACCCATATGATCACGAGAAAGATTTTGGCCTTGGATCTTGTAAATCCTCGTGGTAGGGGCCACCATAGAGAAAGAAGTTGCTATATATTGTACTTGATATATCGGGATCCGATCTCCTCTCTCTCGAAAATTTCTCGGCACAGACATGAGTTTTCGGCACAGAGGATCCTGCCCCTTATGTATATAAGCACTGTACAAGTTTGTCCTTCCAATAATTGTCCTTTGGTTTTGGTGGTGGTGCTGGTCGTAGTGTATTTCCTTCCATGGTTGCCATATGGAAGTTGAGAGAAACTTATTTACGGTTTCGCGCAATTTCAGTCGTTCGTTTTGATAATTAATGGTCCGAATTTAAAAAAAAAAACTCTCCTAACAAATAATTTTTTTAAAATTCGAACCGTCCAAAATATTTTTGAACGCTCACGATTGAGCGTCATAAAGAGTTTTTCTCATGGAAGTTTTGTCCACTTATCAGCCCATGATAAATGTGCGTGCCAAGGCCCATTGCTACACACAATCACGTGAAATTCATGATTTACCTAGTATGAGCTCTGGATAGATTTACGGTGCTAGGCCATTTGAGGCATCATGTCACATTATGTGACACTGCCTTAAATTTATATATCTAGTAAGAATTCATATATAATGAATATTTAACCTAATCGCACCAATTTCAACCAAATGTTAAATAAGTGGTGCCCTTAGCTATCTAGCTCAATACGTGATCCGTTGTGACCTAGTGGTTTAGGCGTCGAAAACTGCACAAGGAGCAATTTGTTACACAATTTGATTCTCAAATTTGCGAACAAGAAAGAAGTCAGTATTCATGCCTTCATAGTCATGGCATAAAAGTAAAAGGTTCTTCCGGGCCGATCCTATGTGAGTGGATTGCAATTCTTAATCCAAGAGGGGTTCTTCCGGGCCGGCCGGGCATTATCTCTAAAAGTAACATCTCGGGCCAATCTGTTCAATTCTTCAAGCCCAATCAAAACTCTGCAGTGAACATGGGCTCGCTCCAGTTTCAAATGACCCGGAGATTTGTTTTGTTCTTCCGGGCCGGTACCATTTTGGGCTGACCTACCCTTTGGGCCTTCCAACAATACTACTACAATTGGGCTGGTTTTCTACCCTTTGGGCCTTTCAACAATACTACTACAATTGGGCCAACTTTCTACCCTTTGGGCCTTCCAACAATACTACTATTGATTGATCTCATAGATGCAAGTAACTACGAAACCGCCATAACAAGAATTTTGGGAGAGAGATGCAGAAGCAGCAGGGCAAGCACGGCGGAGGAGCTTCCGCCACTCCGGCGGCGAAGAGGGGACGCGCCACCGTCGCCGGTAACTCCGCCGCCGCAGCTTCAGCCGACACCGCGGCGGCGCCTTCATCCCTCCTTGGCCCCTCTCTTCAAGTTCACTCCACCTTCGCCGGTCAGGCCACTACAAAACCCTAGCTTTTATAATAGTTGTGTTACTGACATAGGTGCGGATTCAGAAATGTATATTTGTTGGCACATATCTATGATCAGGGCTGCAAATGATTCACCGAGCCGTTCGCGAAGTGCTCATGACTCAAGCTCGGTGAAGGCTCGTTCGAGTTTGATTCGTGTGTTTACACGAACGGAACTGAACCTGACATTTAATAAATGATCGAGCTTGAGCCTTACGGTATTTGGTTTGATTAGGCTTGCAAAATTCAGAGTATTATGGAAAATTTCCATGTATAAACTGGAATATGTATAAACTTATATAAGCTTAAATTGATATATGTACATACTGAAAATTTTACAACTTCGTATATGTATAAACTTTCTACGTACTATGAACTTATCTATGTATAATTTTATATTTCTAATAGTTATAATAATGTTATATTATGTATGAACTTATTTATGTACATAATAAAATTTTTTATTTGCAGCTCTAGGCCTGTGTGCAATCATAAATATATTATCGCTTTGGGTCGTTAAGGCTCATGAACAAGCTTGACTCAAGCTTAGGCCAGCTCGACTCGAGCTCCGGTTGTCAAATTTTCATTGGGCTCGAGCTCGAGTTCCCTAAAAACTTTAGAAACCTGAATATTCTAAAGCTCGGCTCGGTTTGTTTTGTTTGCAGCCCTATTTATAATATTGGAATGTTTTCTCATAAGGTAGTAAATTTCAATTATTACTTTTTATAGGTCATGTTTTATTTTTTTCATTTTTAGGTAAACGCATAAGAAAACCCAGATTTACTTTCGTTACGTTAATAGTTATAGGTGACTATGATCAATAAAAAGGGATGCGTATCACTCCAAGAAGATACCCAAGAAATACCCACATACAGGAGTTAGATTAATTGTATGTGCTAATACAATTACCTAAGGTTACCATGGTGATTACGGAAATTAAACGGGGTCCATGCCCCACAAGGCCCTACATTAATCCTCCCCAGCGCTGCATTTATGTGCGCGTTATGTTTGTATTCATAGATATTAGATACTTGCGTTAGTTTTGAACCTCTTCGGATCAATACATTCTCTGTGCATGTGTATCACATGTATTGCATCAACGATTATTGGTTGGGTAAACACCGTTTCACAAAGACTTTGTGAAAACCCATCAAATGTAGCCAAAAAGTTTTAGTTAGCTATCAGCTGCTTGGTAGCACTGCAGCCTCGTGCATTTCCTTTGATATTTAGTTGCGGTAGTAACTAAACACACTGTTGTAAATGAACCTTTTTTTTAATGATGTGGAAATATAGTAGATCTAACATATGTAATAGCAAAATTGAGCTGTCTGTGTGGGCATTTAAGTGCTTTGTCATCTGCTTTACCGTCCCTGCATGGCAATCAGCACATGCTTTTATGCTTAATGCTTGTCATAGTTGATCATGCTTGACAAGTTGATGACTGCTTAATGTTTTGATAACATTGGCATTGTATTGACACTGATCACGAGATGGTTGTGGGAAGTTTTTAACTTCCTTCGTTGTTTCTTTCTTCTTCATTTTTTTGGGTGTGAAATTTCTTCTTTCTATTACCAGATCAAAATAACAAGAGGATAGTTCTCGCTCTGCAAAGTGGATTAAAGAGTGAGCTGACATGGGCATTGAATGCTCTTACATTGCTTTCATTCAAAGAGAAGGAGGAAGTGCGCAAAGATGCAACCCCTCTTGCCAAAATACCCGGGTTGCTTGATGCTCTTCTTCAAGTTGTACGTGGCAGTTTTGTCTCTTACTTTTGAAGCTTATTTGTTGTTTGCCGCATTGTGTTCCTTACAGTTTATATCAGTATAATTTTATCGATGGAACAGATAGATGATTGGCGAGACATAGCCCAACCGAGGGACTTTCTAAAGACCCAACGGGTGAGATTGTTAGCAAACACTGTTGTGACAGGGTTTGGGAGTGAATACGAGGCTTTGAACTCAAATGATGCTGTTTCTAATCCTAGGTGAGCTCCATGTACATTATTGGCTCCTTTAAAGTAAATTTTGAGTCTTGTATACATTACTTGTGCACTGTGGAGTAGATCGTGAATTCGGAATGGTCTTCTGATGGCAGAGTGGTACCTAGTTCTCCTGTTACAGATGTATCTGTGCAGAAGAATAGGAACAGAACTCGTCCACCGCTATGGTGGTTGGATGAGGATGGCTTGTTTAATTTGGATGATGAAGGACGTGCAGAGAATCAACAATGTGCTGTTGCTGCTTCAAATATTATCCGCAACTTCTCTTTCATGCCAGAAAATGAAGTCATAATGGCACAGCATCGTCATTTGTTGGAGATGGTCTTTCAGTGCGTTGAGGATCACATTACAGGTGACAAGTTTTGTTTTTTTGTTAGAATACTGTGTGTTTCTTTTTTCTATTTTTTTGTTTTAATAGGTCTGCACATGGAGTATTCAATATATTGTGTGTTATGTTTTCCTTCAATTTTGTTTATATGATGTGGATTTTGGATGCATTAGAATAATATAGCTGATTCAGTGAATTGGGTAGTACATCTTTTCTCTTTGCCACACACCACAGATTGCCAAAAGTATGTGGAAAATGGGTTTGTATTTTTGCCCACATTTGAAAACAATTATCCCTCCACATTCATCTAATAAAATTGTAATATGGTTCGTATATTTTCAGAGACTATCCTTCCCAAATCGGAGGAGGGATGTGAACTGTGAACTGCTTCTTATTTAAATATTTTCAAATATCGTTTATCCTACCACTCCAGCTCGCTGGACTGATCGTTACCAGCGCTGTGTAATTTCCTTTTATTTCGACGCATCCTAGAACGAAATACTGTATTTTCTACAAAAATGTACAGGTGTTTAGATCTAGTCATGGGAGTACCGAGTATGTGGTTTTGATACCAATTTCCGGTATTTTCAGAAGATGAGGAACTTGTTACTAATGCCCTTGAGACAGTTGTAAATTTGGCTCCACTTCTGGATCTTCGAATCTTTAGTTCGTTGAAGCCCTCATTCATCAAAATAACGTAAGAATGTCTCCATCCTATTTTATTGTGCTTCCCTACTATTTCCAACTTCTCAAAATGGAGAATTTATGACAAGAAAAAAAAAGAAAAAGAGAGTAGATTTCTCTCGGATTTGAGAATTTACTCCATTGGCTTTCACCAAACTAGGGGAAAACGAGCTGTCCAAGCCATCATGGGGATGCTGGGATCTTCCGTCAAAGCCTGGCATTGTGCAGCTGCAGAGATACTTGGGCGTTTGATAATAAATCCTGATAATGAACCTTTCGTCCTTCCTTTTGGCCCACAGGTTTGGTTTCCTTTGCTTATAATCTTGATAATGAACTATAGTGTTTAACATATGATCACTGATGCCCTGATACTTTTTGATGGACCATACAGATTTATAAGCGTTTAGTTGAGCTTTTGAGCTTTCCAGCTATAGATGCACAAGCTGCGGCTGTTGGCGCACTTTATAACCTTGCAGAAGTCAACATGGACTGTCGTCTGAAGCTTGCTAGCGAGCGGTGGTGAGATTTTCTTTTAATGTTGTTAGAGTAGGATTGTTAATCTAATGGCTTCTTGGGAAATATAGGATTAAAGCATCTCTACTGTTGTAATATTTAGGTGTAGCCGTGCTAAAATAGCACAATGAAGCAAGAGAACTAAGTCCAGCAGTGCAGTGTTTGTGTGCTAAAATCACTCGATTCTGCTTTATGTGCCGAATTTGGCATATGAAATAGCACCAGTAACCTAGAAATGGTAAATAGCATAGAATGCTATTTTATACTGCACATTGTTAGTTTCATCGATCATATACTGCGCGAAGGATGAGAATGATAAAATTTGGTGATGTAGCCGACTCCCATTTATTGAACACACTGCTTAGTTTCGTTTCACATGTTTTATACCAATTACCAAATACTACATTGCTGGAACAGGTTGTACCAAATCTGTATAAAATGCACTTTTGTTGTGCTAAATAGCACAAAATTTACTGCACCACAATAGATGGTCTTATGGCTTTTTACTACTTGCAACATATGGGCTTAATATATAAACTGAAAAAGAAAAGAAAAGAGGGTATTGGGAACCCGGGCTGGAGATGCTTTTGAAATCATGCTTTTAGCTTGCTATAAGTTGCACCCAACATTAGCTTAACCAGTTACACTACAATGAATTAACTACAGGGCAGTTGATCGACTGCTGAAAGTGATCAAGGCACCACATCCAGTGCCGGAAGTGTGCAGGAAAGCAGCAATAATATTGGAGAGCCTCGTCTCGGAACCACAGAACAAGGCCCTGCTTCTAGCTTATGAGAATGCATTTGCGGAGATACTCTTCTCCGATGGAAGGTATTCCGACACATTTGGCAGGATATTGTATGAATTGACCTCTCGACAGGGCAACAAAGTGGTGACCGCCCGTGGTGTATGGGGAATGTAATTGAAACCCTGTCTCATCTGCATCTTTCTCTTTCTAGCTTAGTGGAATTTTGAGTCACGGGATTCAATTGACATTGCACTGCAAAGGTTAACTAGCATGTATTCTTCTAAAGTAATCGACTATTTAAGGATGTATATATACATGGTGGTTTTATTTCCGGTCATGAATGTTTGGAGTTTTGTTCTTAACCTATGAGAGGAAAGACAGGCAAACTTTTCAAGTGGCTATACAGTGTCATGAGATTTGAACAACATTGCTTCCATGGCTAGTACTCATATATGACCGTGTCAATCAATAGCCAATTATGAGAATTCAGAGGGTGTATATGTCATCTTCAACACCTGAAGCAGAACTTCCAAATAAACAACTAGATGAGGTGTGCCAAATAACGTAGCATTTGGGTTCAAAGTCTCTTTGCTGTGGGCTCCAAATTTTTCTTTCCCCATTTTCTTCCTACCTTTCTTTGAAAGAAAAACGTCCAATCAAATAATGTTTCTCTGAACGGTAAGAAATGTACCTCCAGTTATATCATTGGACAGAAATATGCCCTTGCAGAACTATTTACAAGATCTCTTCTGATATAAGGTTTCAATTGTGTATCAAGTTCTGATTATCCTAGAACTCCATAAGGGGCCTTCTTAGCTCCATGAGAAGGGTTAAGGCATCTCCGGAGAAAGGATTGCGTGTTACCTGGGGGCTTCCTGAACATTTCATCCTTAAGAGCATGTACACCAAGCTAGGTATACATGCACTTTAAGCTATTTTACCTACGGAAAACAAGACTAGACCATAAGATGCTACAAACTGAGAACTAGAAAACTAATCCAGAGGACAACTCAAAACCACACAATCAGAAGCTACAAAAAGGACTAAAAATAAACATAACCACTGACCACCGAGGAGAAAATCGAAAGCCACTGATCGATGACGACGAGGCAATTACACAACTTTGGAAAACAAAATCCCAACTCTAAGCCGTCTTCCTGTATCCCAAAATCTGACCCAAATCCTTTCAACTAGCAGTTCCTCAACTCAATAACGTGATCTGCGTGCCCTCCTCTGGCCGGAACAGCTGAACGGAGTTGGACGAAATTAACACCAAGCACCACCCCATGGAGTAGTATAAATAGGGATGAGTTCTACCCATTTTGTACCAAAACAAAAAAAAGTTTGAGGTCAAGTATTTGCAATTAGTTATAGGGTACCGATAATGCCACTTTATCCTTGTGAGATTGTTTGTGTGTAATCAATCTCTCTATCTCATCTCGATACTTATAACAACCCGATACACTGTTTCTAACAAAAGAAAATACTGAATCTTTCTCCCGTGTGATGTTAGAGGAAACATGTATCTTTTGTTAGAAACGTGTATCTTTTCTTCTAGAATTACACATGTGAGTCATGTGACTAATTCTCATAAAAAAACTCTAGATATTTCACAAGAATTTTTTACAGCTTTTAGAGCTAGATATTTTAAAGTTTCTAAAAACTAGATATTTATATCTTTTTCAATAATATCATCCATCTTTGAATTTCGTCAAGGCAAATGATTTTGGCACTCAACTTTTTCTGATGGCACTTTAAAATTTGTCTTTTAGTGAAAAAATTATACATAACAAGACACACTCATTGAAAATCATGAACAAATTTTGAACAAAACTCTTTACGCCAATATTTTTAAGTTTTTGCTATTGTATCTTTTCTGTATTGACTTGATCCAGAGGTACCGGATCATAGAGGATCCGGATCCGTTACTCGTCTCCCTTTGCCCACTATCATACATGTATGTAATAAAAATCAGCATTTATACCAAAGACTTACATCCATCTTTCAATAACTATGACTTCCATTTGTAATAAAGAAATAGCGCACGAAAGTTTAAGTTGCCTTACTTTGTGTACTTAGTTTTTGGCTGGATTTAGCAGTGGCCACAGAACATGACGCAACAAAAATAGTCAACAACGTCTCTGTTTCTGGTGGAGAATGTTGTTTCTCTTTCTCCTGCTGGAGGTGCTCTGGGGTTGTATCTCAAAGGGAAGGCACAAGAGAGCTAACACTGGAGTAGAGGAAAGTAACAACATTGGAGTTGATTGCTGAAGCTTATGCTAAAAAGGCAGGAATTGAGGTAAAACCCAAAGAGGAGAAGAAGAAAGGAGTATACTCTCTATTCTCTCCATTGATGACAAAGTGTGCAAAGTGGGCCTACTTTGCTGGGAATCTGGACGGTATTTCATATGTTGCCTCAAAAGGTATCTCTGAATGTGCTATTTCAGCATGATTCCAACACTTATCACTCCATCCCTCTCTCTCAAATGACAAACCCAACATTGTAGTGTGGTGACTAGACTTCTTTCTGACAATTACCAGAAATCAAATCCCCCTGGTGCTGTTGGGGTTAGCATTGCTCTTGAAACAATAATTCAGCATTGTTCTGTAGATATCAGGCCTTTTATGTGAAACTACTCTCCATTTTTTCTATTTGTTTCTTTTGAATGAAGCTGAAAAATATTTGACTGCAGCATTTCCTCTAACAACCCGATACACTGTTTTTTGATTTGGTATAAAATGGATAGAACTCATCCCTATTTATACTACTCCATGGAAGGCTCTACTACAAACATATTTTCATACAAGATAAACTTTAAGATAATTCTAGAATTACACGTGAGTCATGTGACTAATTCTCATAAAAAAAACTCTAGATATTTCACAAGAATATTTTACAGCTTCTAGAGCTAGATATTTTAAAGTTTCTAAAAACTAGATATTTATATCTTTTTCAATAATATCATCCATCTTTGAATTTCGTCAAGGTAAATGATTTTGGCACTCAACTTTTTCTGATGGCACTCTAAAATTTGTCTTTTAGTGAAAAAATATACATAACAAGACACACTCTCATTGAAAATCATAGAGTGTCATTGACTTCGGAACTCACATTGAAAATTGCTTCGCCTTTGAACTCTGGCTCTAAGAAAGTTTTTAGTTGAGTTTTTTTTTTTTGTTGATCCGAAGTATAGCTGACACCTCGATCGAGATTGTTTTACCTGAAAATAGCCCGTCAATCTATTACCTTATCAGACAACGTCAGAGAGAGAGAGAGAGAGAGAGAGAGAGAGAGAGAGAGGTGCTACTAAAGTTAGCAGAAAGAAAAGAGTCAATTGCCGATCAAAAAAGAAAATAGTCAATACATAATGAGACATAACCTTGCATGTGTGGGTTATTAGTTTCCATTCAATGCATTTGAAGTGTTAAAAAATAATGCAATATTTTTAGATCGATGTTGGCATGATATATCCATACGTACTCAACCTCGAGGTCTGGTGTTCTATATAACACACGTATTCATTTACTCTCAAGTCTTAAACACGCGAAGAGTGACAGGGTCTGTGGTTGATACGTACAATTTGGTGCTTTGTACGATTGTCTTGTTGTATCTAAAATTTGGTGTCTATTCGGAGGCATGGGGTGTAGCAGCCGTGTAATTCAACGCCTGTTCGTGATATTCGTCTTCTCGTCTGTTGCAAAGATTCAGGGTCTACTGGTTCTGAGGGCTGATGCTGCTGTTTCTGCTGAAGTTGCTTTTCTGGTACTTCAGTTTCTGATGAAGAAATGGTCTTCCCATCACATATATCTTTGGGATAAATGTCTGATGCAAATATTCGTCTTTTCATATCATATCATATCATATCGATGCAGCCTCTGCTGAAGTTTGGTTGTTGTTCAAATTGGTTTGGATGCCGGCTGGTGGATTGCCTTTCTGTTTGCAATGAGGAAAAAGCTGACCAGGTGCATGGAGTTATCAGGACTCATGAGTAAAGCTCAGAAGTTATTTCCTAGGAATAATCAAGTTCAAGGCTCATAGGATGTGTTGTGGAGGTTTGGCTAGTCCTTGGTTGCCAATTTGGTGCATGCTGCATGTGGGTGTTGCTGCTGTTTTTTCTGATAGTGCTTTTGATCAAGTTTGATGATTTCTGCTGCTGTTTGATGCCGCTTCCTGATCCTATTTGTTGCTGCAATTTTACATGGAAATCAATGGGTGTTATGCTGATTGTCTGCTTATTTATAGTAGCATCGGCTCGATCCTGTGGTGTTGTATTGTCTTTATTCTACTGAGCTAGGTTGGCTCCTTGCCAACTTTGTTTCTTTCGGTCTTGGTCATTCTATAAGGAATGTGAATGGGTGCCAACACAGTTGGATAGCAGATGTGTTCCTCTTTTCTTCGTGACGAAGCCATTTTGCTGCGTACAACTCTTTTTTATCAATGAAATATTTCATTTGCCGATAAAAAAAATGAAACAAAATGCAGAGGGGTAAAGGAAAAGAAAAGACGATAATTATTAGGTAAACTAAATCTATAGAGTGCAACTGGAGGGAAGGATATTAATACTCATGTATACAGGAAAGGCAACAGTCAGGTGTTCCCCTCTTTTCGAAACTACATGGCACTCTTTAAAATATATGCCTAGATTACGAAAAAAGTTTCAATACAATGGTTATTTGTAACGTCCTCTCACATGATGTGGGCCCCACCCCCAATGAGAGAGGCGTTACAAATAACCGTTGCTTTGAAAATTTTCTCATACTTACAGGTATAATGGCTAAAAATTCCCAAATACTTCGATCTCATTCTCGTTGTTGCAAACTGAGCACTTAAGTGCTATCCCAGACCCCCGGTCATGTACCTGGGTTCGAACCCCGAGAGCCCCCTGCTCCACTGCTAATATCAAAAAAATTGTACCTGATCCATTTGGAGAGCCAACCACACCTAAAACAGTTAAGAGTTCTCTATTCCAATGAAATCACCAGGAGTTTTTCATCTGCTTAACCCAGAAACCAGAGGTCTCGACGACCTTGAATAACGTTCAACCATCGCCAAAACTGTAGCCGCCTTCCTTTGAAGCTTCCCCCCTTCATTTACGCTGGAACCGGTCAATCTTACAAGCGCTAGCCTAGCTGCCGCTCTATAAACCTCCACCATTTCCCTCGACAGAAAAACCTTTTCCAATAGCCTCAATGCCTCTTCCTTTAATGACTCACTTCCCCAGCTCAAAACCTCCAATATCGGCTGAATTGCGTCAAATTGATGCAAAACATTGGCCCCTTTTTGAGGAGACTCTGCGCGAACGAGAGTTGAAAGCGCCTGAATTACTTCATAGGTCGTCGCGTGAACCCTTTCGTGCAACATATTGACCATTTTAGGAACCACATTTGCTTCCAACATGCAAAATGTGGTATTGACACTACAAGTACCCCCATGGGCCGGGCATAAAGGGCCGCGTGGTGGACGAAAACACCAGAAACCAACTGTTTTGGTCAGAACAGTTAGTTTGGGACTGCTTAAAGAAAGGTTTCCAATTAAAGCAGCTGCTCTTGCCTTTGCTGTCACTGAACTTGACTCCAGAAATTTCACAAGCAAAGGGTATACACCTAGTTCGACCACAATCCGCTGTGACTCCATATTTGTGGGATCTGTAAACCTGAAAAGAGCGCTCAAAGCGTTTTCTTTTGCTTCCATTGACCCCGATCTTAATATGCTTATAATTGCACTCAGACCATCCAATTCTATCAGTTTCTTGGTGAGTGATTCTTCTGACTTTGGAAGATTGGCCAATAAACCAGCTGCAGCCATTTGTACGTCACCGTTTTTGTTATTTTCTAGAAAACCCACTAAAGCCTCAAGCCTTCTTGGCTTGAGAAGGTATTCCACCACTCCTTCTGGCTCATGCTGTGAGAAGAGGAAGAGAAGATGTATTGCAGTTGCACGGATTTCAAGATCAGAGTCATCAAGAAGAGGAAGGATTAATGAAACACCACTTGAAGAGAGAATAGCCTTCTTAACAAGTCCAGACTCAGATTGACAAATTTTAAGAAGCGTGCGAAGGGCAGGTCGCCTCACCATATATGATGTGTTGGGATTCTGCTGAAAAGCTAACAATTTGGTGATGATTGGCTCCACCTCAAGTTGGTTCCCACTTTCATCGACGAAGAATTTAGTCCCATCGCCATTGGAAGCAAGTTTTTCGAGGACCTCAGAGGATTTTGCTATTATAATCGTGCGTAAATGGAAAGAGAAGGTTAGCTCGAGAAGAAGAGGAACCCCACCACCACCAGCAACACGCTTCTTGTTTTCATGACAACCTAATAGCTTAACCAATGCAGATAAAGACAGCTCTTTCGACTCAATATTTCCAGATGCCATTTCAAGCAAAGGAGGGATCACTCCCGCCTCACCGAGCAGCATTATGTTTTGTTCATCAAGTTCCATGCTAACAAGTGCTCTCACAATCGATATCCTTGAGGATTCTGACCCTGAAGAGAACAAGAATGATGTTAATATAATGCAATTCAAACAAAGATGAGAATCAGACTCGACCTAGTTAGGGCTAAGCATCAAGTTGAGTCCACAACCAATAATTATTAAGCATTCCACAGTTCTTTTTATACGACTTTGAATTTCCTCAACAGGCATGCCATTGCTTTTAAGTACTCTAGAAAACAATATGCCATGATGCCTTCTTTTTGTAAGATTCTTTTTCAACGCTTCTTATCTTTTCAGATTTTTTCCCCTCTTAACATTTGGTAGCTCTATCTCTATGGTGAAGGCAAATTGGGAAGAAAAGTTTCAGAATGTTCTTTATCACAAGTTATGTTACATGGACTCCATCGGTATGAGAATTGCTATTAGGTGTGGTGATTATTTAGGATTCTAACCTAGCTAACCCCTTTTTGAGAGATAGAAAAATGTATCAAAAAGTTGGATACACAGGTCCTAAATGTTTAGCAGGTTACATAGCAAACAATATGCTCCAATCCTTTCATTAATCGGCTAGAGTGGGAAAAATAATTTTTTATCTTTCAGACACGGAGGCTACAAATTTTTATTTACTATCTAACTTTATTGGATAGAGAGCATCCAAGTGTCCAATCTGGGTATGAGATTCAGAGACAAGCCATACTTTTACAGTGGCCATATCCGGTGGACACCATCACACAGGTATTCCGCTGGACACCACCGCACAGGTACACTAGGTCTAGGGGGTATACAATAATCCATCACAAGAAACGTGTAGACAACTATAGTTACATAGATTTGTCTTCTCACAAGATTTAGAGGTAAAGGGTTCCAAACCTTGAACATGGTCATTGGTCAATCAGCTGTCTATACATGCATACAATAGATTATCTGAGAAACACATAGGGAAAGATTCTCTAACCTCGAATTATACAGCCAATAAGTGGTTGGAACCAGTCTGCCTCAGCGGCACGGACAATGTTCTCCTCATCTTCATCACAGAGCTTCATCAAGATTTCTTCAGCTTTTTCTGTTGACCTTCTGTCTGGACTGTTGAGGAAGGTAACAAGGAAATGGATTGCACATCGGTGGTAAGAAAGCTTCCGGGAAACATATGCATCCCATCTGGATCTATCTTGAAGTAACACATATAGCAACTCAACTGCAGCATCTGATAGGCTTGAGTCAATCCCTAAGCATGGAATGATGTGATCAAACCCCTCGGACTCAACCACTTTATTCTGTAGAATTTGGTTTCAAACATAGGATTTTAGAAAATTGTGAAGCAGATTCTTTTTCTTTTCTCATGAAACAAAATCGAAAACCCAGATATGTGAATATGGAATTTGACTGCAACAGTAAATCACATGTAAAAATCAATCATAATGAAATGTATCAGAATGCCAATAGTCATATATGAAGTACCACTCTTTTGTTTTTTGTTTTCAAATTGATACATTCATAGAGATTTAACGGGGCTTTGACGGCTGTCAACTACCTAACACACAACTCTCCTCTTTTATTTCCGGGCTTAGGACCGGCTGTAAAAAAAAATTAGCCACGGCACATGCGGAAAAACAGGATTCATGTAGCCAACCCCAATTGATTGGGACACAAGGCTCGGTTTGGTTTTTTAAAATTGATATGAAGTACCACTTCAAACGCAAGAAATGTCATTAACATTGTCAGTCAATAACCATGAACTTTTTTGTGGAGTCTACCTGTAGCTAATGCACGAAATTTCTGATGCAAATTCCAACGATATAGGCTTTGAACTGCTATAAACACCTAAACCTTAACCACATTTATGAATGCAAGCAAAGGTAGAAAGGTAGAGACTACATGCAACTTATTTTCCATTATTGGTTTAAGGAACTTCTTACCTTATTTCTCAAATTCCCTTCTACAAGATCTTTCAAGGTAACCAATATCTTTTCTTTCACATCTCTGTTGCATGAGCTTCCGATCATAGCAACAACAGTATCAGTAAGACCCCCAATTGAAATCCAGTCTCTGTTAACAGAATTCTCCTTCATAAGCTCCTGCATCTGGTCCAGGGCCGCCTCCACAGACGAGTCAATTTCTGACAACAGTTTTGCCTTGCATGATCTGATTCTAACACAGTAATTAAGTTCTTTCCACTCTTGAATCGACTGTCTGAGTTGAATGTTAGACCTATAAGAAAAATCCTCAAGTGGATCACCAGTTTCTGGATCAGTTTTCTCTCCGCGCTTAAACCAAGCTTCAAGTGCTGTCCTCTCACAAGCAGTTCCAGTACAAAGGCTAACAGGATCATCCATCACTGTTCTGTTGATGCAACATAAGAAAGCTTTAAATGGCAGAATACATTCATCTTTTGGATCATAACTCTCTATCACCTTAAATCGTTGAAAGTATTGTTTCTTGATTTGCTCGTAATCTCTTGCAGCATCAGCTCGTGAGAGCAACTCAATAACCTGATCCAAAAAGAAGACTTCAGCTCTTTCTTTCCTATTGGCAGCTTCTTCCTTTTCCCTTCTAAAGCTTTCCAGCTCTTTGCTTATCTCTGAGGGCTCCACCGCGACCCCAACTGCCTTTGCTATTTCTTTCAGCATGTCGTTGGCGAAATCCTGGTCAAGTTTATGATCAGTAAGACCCTGATTCAACTTGTCGACAATTTCAAGACGAGAATGCGAAGCTTCAAATTCCGCCCTTTGCATTTCATTTTGTAACCTATTCACTTGTTCAGATATCCCCGAAAGGACTTCAATGTTTGCAAGAGAAAAAGCAGCCAAAGACCTTCCGATATCCCTTGTGACATCTTGCACTTCTTTGACTATGTTCCGGCATTTGACAAGTAAGTAGAAACGGGCCCGGTTTTTGTAGTTTTCAACCAAGTTGTTGGCTTTTCTCACATCGGCTTCGAGGAATTCCAAAGCCTGCCTTGCTGCTTGTGAATCGTTGAGTTTTTGGTGCTGTAATTCCTCTAAGACTGCTTTGATGTCAGAAAGGTGCTCTGCGAGAGCCTTGAAACTCTCCTTTTCGAAAACAATATCCTTTGCAGCTTGAGCTGTTTTGTTGACCTGGCTCAGGAGCACGGTTAAGATGGTTCCTATTGGTATGAACTCCATTGTTATAGCAATTCCTATGCCAAATCTTCTTATTCAAACCGAAGAGGGAAGTTCGTGTAGCTCTTTATCCTTCGACTCAATTTCTCTACTCTCCAGACACCTAATTGATGCACACCATTAGAATGCTTTACACATGAAAGAAACTTCCAACAATGACAAAATATCAAATGCAGAAGCTTATACTGAGTAAGAATCAGAAAACGTCCAAAGGATTAAACTTGGATAGCATTCAAGGAACTTCAGACCTCATGTTCTTGTCCTTGCTTTTTTGTTATTTGGGTTAGGTAATTGTGAAAAGAAAGGGGGAAAACATAATTGCAAGAGGCATAACCCAGACAAGATGAAAAAGCAACCCGAGCCACAGGGGCGAGGGCATCTAAGGTTACGTGCCAACTAATCCCTTTGGTACATGTCATCCCCCGTCTCACATATACCAGGTATTTACCGGAGCTAAGCGAGGTAGGGGTAGCAACCTCGAGGAGAGTGAGGAATTGAAATTAACATTTTTACGGCCATTGTACAGATAATCTTTTAGTTTTGTAATTGGCTTTTACCAGTTCTATGCATTTTTTCGTTTTAACATTTATTGTCTGCTTGCTTATGAGCTTTAATGTGGTGTTTTCTGCTCTATATTCAAAATCCAGACCGAATGATAGTAAAAAAAAATACCCAAAAGTCAAATAAAAAATAATCATACGAAAAAGGTGAGCATTAATAATCAACTACAAGCCTAAGAGTTTAGCTCTTTACACAGTTCAAAAGAGCTCTAAACTCTTAGGCTTGGAGTTGATTCATCTAAAGAGCTCTATGTATCCTAGCTGACACACCAGTAGCAATATAACAGCCCAAGGCAAAAGCAGCTAGAGGGCACAACACAAACCATACCAATGAACAGCCAAGCAACCTTCAAACAAAACTGAGAGAACAAGTAACCCTCATTCGGTTCTCTGGCAAGTGTCTGGATCAGCGGCTCAAAAATCAAAATCAAATTTTCTAAAGAACAACAGCCGAGATATTTCAGAATCCAAACAGCAGACTCAGTAAGCCTGTATAGCAGAAAATATGAGACTTAGAATTTGTACATGGAGAAACATCCCTAAAACTATAGAGAACCAAAGACGCAAAGATTATGTGATCTTTGGCGCATTTCTGCTAGTTTGCTAGGGAATACTGTCCCTTTGGGGTTTTGATTCTATTAGTTTGTAGCAGTTAAGAGAACAAAGAAAAGAAACAGCTCAATTCTAATTCTCACTGAGAAAAACCCATATCTTCACAAACAAAAAACAGAAGATAGAAGAAAAAGACCTTGTATTTATTAAATGGAATTGGACCCTTTCCGGTCCTTTATTTGGACGGTCCTTATTTTGGACAGGATCTGTACTGTGCATTGCTTCGTTAAATGATTTCGATTTGCTCACTCTTACCTGGATACGCTCAAAGACTACTACCGGTAAGAGTGAGCAAATCTAAACCATTAATTTTACTAATATATAGTCCAGATTTGGACTGTTTCGTTCATTCCAAAACTTGGACCGGAGAGAATCCCAACCCTTGTTAATTTCCCGGGAATCATGCACCCAAAGAGCATAGTAGAACTTTTTCCAAACCCATTTCGAACAAATAAGCTAGATTGTGAAAATTACCTCTAAACAGCTCAAAAATCCATCAAAAAGGGCTGGTAACCACAAAGGGTTGTCAGTTGTTCACAGAGGAAGAAGAAGACTGGCTTTTCTTCAAGTCAATGAGCCTTTATATCTTCTTTTTTTTTCCGGGAAAATGTGGAAGAAAATGCAATGGGTTGATTTCCTTGACATTTCTACTCTCAGGGCTGGGTTTCTGGGTATGTTTCCGTGTTTTCCCGGGAAATTTGTTTTGTCGGTTCTTTTTCTGACAGTTGAAATTGACCGTTAATTTTGACAATTTTGATGTGTTATGGTAGGGTTTGGGGTTATTTTTCGGGGCAAAATACTTCCTCTTCGGTGAATTTTTGTCTTCCTTTTTTTTTCAAAAATATTTCTTTTGATATAGTAACTCGCAAACAAACCAAGCAACTCGAGTTTGAAACCGCGGTTGAATATTTTTGTAAAGCTCGTTCGGCTTTCAAAACAAGCTCGAACTAGCTCTTACTCAGTTCGTTCGGCTTTTAATGTATAAAAAATTCGAACCACTTGAGATCGGCTCGTTTTCGGATCAATTAAAATTCGTTCGAGATCGATTTTACCTCATAAACAAACTAAGCTAGAACATGTTTTAAAACTCGTTAAGATTTAAAACCAAATTTAAACAACTAACTACTCGGCTAATTGAACTCGTCTGCACCTCTAGTTATGGAGAAATTACATTAAACCCCCAAGGATATTACCCGTTTACGAGTCACTCTGTTAAGTGTTAAAAGGAGCATTTAACTCCCTTCAACTAGTACAATGGTAAAAGAATAGTACTAGTAGTAGTTAATTTGCCCATCATAATCACCTACAAAACTAGTTGAACGAGGAGTTGTACGCAAACACCCCCCAAAAAATTTGCTCACTCACTTCATTCTTTCTCTGTGATTGTTCATAGTCGTAGCGTTTAGAGTCTACTACTTCAAATATACTAGTAGAAAAAAGGTGAGCAAAATCGGATGTCCGGCAATACTAGCAACTCATTCAAGCCCTGACTTAAAGCAAAGATGGTAGTTTGCCTCTTGCACTCTAGCTCATGAGATCGAGAGTTCGGCTTCCGAGCCCTTCTCCTTCTCGTCCGATAAAATAGGCTCTCCCACTAACACGTATAAAAATGACTGAGGCCAGTTTTTGTTCCACGGTGAGAAGGCTTTTTTTTCCTTGTGGGTGTATCTTCCCCTTGTGTTTTATTTTCCTCTCACGAGTATTCTATTAATTCAAGAGCCAAGCACAATCTCAGGTTTGCCAGTTAGCATATGAAACAACTTCCATTGAAGTTAGAAAATCAGCCGGAAATGCAGTCTACTTCTAGTGAAATATTGGAAGGATGTCTTGAACTGGGGACCGGACCAAGGAAAATATGAAACAGCAAACCCAGTGTTCGAATCTTGGATTTTTCAACGAAAATAGAATTGATAGGATATGAAATTACTCCTACAAATTAAAAAACAAAAAAAAAAAAAAACAAAGACAAAGACAGAGAAAAGAAAACAAAAAAGACCAGAAAAAAGAAAAGAAAAAACAAGGAGATAACAAGTATTATTCACTCTCTTTTCTTCCACAATCAACAAATACCCAGAGATCCAAATTGACGCTTTCTTTTTTCTGGAGAAGAACCTTTTGAGCCACAACTAGGCAAACAAAATTTCCCCACAGGGGTTGCCCAGGCAAAGCCCCTTTCACTACTCCTCTTCACTTCTTCACCATGGAGCCATAAGGAAGTATGGCATATCATTTTCCCAAATTTTCAGAGCATGTCCAAATTCTTCATATTTACGGTATATCAATTTTCAGGTCAAAACCACATAACAAGATATCAATGGTCGAGAACCGATAAAGGAAGCCATACAGCACAAAATGCACTTTTTTACAGCAAAGTCCAACAACAAAGTGACTTTTACAACATAAATTGCCACGTAAAAGACTTTCCACCAGGGCGCAACTATATCTTTCCAAATGTTACACCGACTAAAGATATAAACTCGCGTTTTCAGTAAAAGAACAAAAAAGAATTTATCATTACATTTATTTCAGCCTCTCAGTAGTTAGAGATTGGGTACAAAACATACTGATATCAGACACGATATTCACTTGGTTGAAGTAATAACATTAACATTACCATCTTAAACTGATGCTGCAACCAAAACACGTAGTTGCAACCTGAGGGAGCCATCAACGCATGTTGTTCTTGCGAGCTATTTCTTGGGCCATCTCCCTCATTTCCTCTGGCGATGGAGGTCTTGGTCCCTCCGGTGGGTAGACAACGTAAGAATGCTTCACAAACAAAAAGGCATATACGTTGAGAAAAGTATGAGATCCAGGATCAAACATTGTCCTCATCACTCAAAATCAATAATTCCTTGACTTCAGAATTAAAGATTCATATCCCTTATCCAAAGAGCAGGCTAGTCAAATGGTAATGGTCCTAATGGATATACAAACAACTTAAAGTGCTCCCTCCTGTATGTAAGATCCCACGTGCAAAAAGAAGAAACACAAGTTGCTTTGCTAGTTCAACCCAAACCATTGGACCTAAACAGTGTACTTTGAAACTGAAAGTGGTATTAGAGCTCCTATTAGCTCTTGAGGGGTGATCAACAAATGATATTAAAAGATTACGAATGGTATAGAACGTCTCCTTTGATATTTTGAGAGCATTTTGGTCACATATTTCTCCTAGTTCCAATATTTGGAGGCAGTTGTTGTAGCTTAGTTTATTTGCTAGTGTTAACCCACACGCTTGTTGGATGTTGGCTTCTCCTCCCTACAATGTCGTAAGCTTTGCTTTGGTTTAACGAAATCAAACCGTAAAAAGAATGAAGAAAAACAATTTAATGAAAGAAACAAAATTTGCAGTACCCATTTAGCAAAAGAGGATACTTTTTCTCTCTATATGGATCTTTAGCAAAACTTCAAAAAGACATAACAAGCTACTTAAGATAGAACAGAATACTATTGTGATTTCTATAAATCATCTATTCTAATATATAAAGGGAGAGGAGCTTTTGGTGTGAACAAAGAATGAAGCTGTGTCACAATTGTGATTTCCATAATTATCCTTATTACATCTAATATCTATCTAATATATAAAGGGAGAGGAGCTTTTGGTGTGAACAAAAAATGAAGCTGTGTCACAATTGCGATTTCCATGATTTCCATAATTATCCTTATTACAAATAGTTTCTACTACATGTCCAAATATAAATGTCAGGGTTAAAGTGTAAAACCACTCTCCCATCAACTGCCATATCCCACTTCCTCCTCAAATTTTCAACTCCACGTAACTTCCCCACCTTCATTCTTCTGCCCAATTTTTTAAACTTCTCCATCCCCAAGAGAAAACTTCACCTTTTGATGCCAAATTCTTACCAGTTCTAGAAGTCATGGAACAAAATCAAGAAGGCAGTGTGTGTGTCTGTGTGAGGTAGATTTGCTTCAAAGGGTCCCACGGTAAGTGCCGGTTGTCAATTCACATGTTTCTGTTTAAATTCCTCATTTATCATCATGGCCCGAAAAATGGAGAGGAAACCGCAGCCCAGGTGACATTTAACAAAACTAGAGGCCGGGGCAGCAAGTCAGGTTTTGAAAAAATTTGCACAATTTCTTTCCGTTTAATGTTTGATCGATTTGTCACAAATTTTTTCCAAATCCGACTTGCACACGCATGGCATGTGCCCGGCCTCTAGTACCTATAATGCCCACATAGCAAAGGCATATAGTTTCATACATGTGTGTACGAAACTTCATCTACGCATTGGGAGGAAAACGAATTTGAGAGAGAGAGAGAGAGAGAATTACATTGCCCATGAACTTCTTCAGATTGTCGGTGTTGTTGGCGAAGAAATACATCATACCGATCGGAACTGTCACGTACACTGCAAATTTCGCAATCTCCAAAACACCCTTCGAAGTTCCCAGTGAAGACATCTTCCTTTTTCTTGGAAAATTAACGAACACCCAACTGTTTTCAGTGAAGAGAAAACCCTAGAGAGAGAGAGAGAGAGAGAGAATCTGGATAAAGGACAAGGGGTGAGCTGGTGGCCGGTGGGTCTTGCAGAATGGAGCTTGACATTGGTTGGGCCGTAGCTTGGGTTTTTCATTGGGCCCATCCCAGAAGTACAGAGGTTAAGTGGGTCAATAAAAGCCCATCTCATCCCTGCAAGCTTTAATCCGAGGATATTGTCAAGATAATCATGACCACGAAAAAAAAAAAAGCCCTGATAATCTTGAGGATATTTTCACAAGGCCGGACCAAGGAGCGAATGAGTCCAGGCAACCGCCTTATCCAAATTTTAAATTTTCTACATACTCGTAGTAATTTTTTCGTAAAAGTTTTAAATCTATAAAGAATCGCCCATCTAATGTTTTTCTTTTAAAACCTTGCACTTGCCTGTCTAATTTTCATTATAAATGCATTTTACATCATTAAAGGTAGGGTGTAAACGAGCCAAGTCGAGCTTTGTCGATCTCGAGCCTTAACAAGCCGAGTTTAGTCATTTACTGAACGAGTTTCTTTAATCGAGTCAAGTTGAGCCGCTCTTAACGAATCGAGCTTTTTGTCGAAAGAGTCGAGCTGCTGAGCGCCGAGCATTAACGAGCCAAGTCAAGCTCGCGAACCGCTCATTTCGTTTATAGCCCTAATTTAAAAGGGCATCGAATGATTCTGACTTTTATAGGGTTGATCCAGAAACTACACCATCAGCATCATGATTCTTCTTTCTCTCTTTTTTACTCTCGAAAAGATGAAGTTATTTTCCTGATTTGCTTATAATTCGCCTGGCTTATGATTCGTTTTTAAAATTTAGTTAAGAGTAAAAAACAACGCAAACCAAACGGCCTTCTAGGCAAAACAGTGAAAAAAGGACAAAGAAGTTGTTGCATGAGTCAGGGGTGTTTCAATTTTCCTTCTTTTTTAAAAAGTTTTTTTTCTTTAATTTTTTAATTTAAATATAATGGAAATGAAAAAATAATTTTTTAATTTTTTTTACACCGTATAAAAGATCTCAATGAGATCTATCAAACAAGATCCATATTGGTAGAATTTTTTTTTGCGTAAATATATGATTTTTGGGCTTGAAATTACCTTCTTTTTCTAAAATTTCTTTTTTTAAAAGTTACTTTATATAGAAACGTGTAATCCTTCAAATGCTTTGTGCTCCCACTCTCAAAGAAACACGTAATCCTTCAAATGCTTTGTGCTTCCACTCTCAATTCTCGCTCTCACGAATTTTAGTAATTTATGATGTGTTTCAAACACACTTTCACACTTGCCTCCCGTTTCCGTACTCACACACGAATTATGTGTCTTAGGCCCCGTTCCAGAACAGGAAATAAGTCTTTATTTTTTAATAAGGCAATTTCAAACTCAAAAATAAATGGGTCTACTGAAATTTAAAAATATGCAATATGGATCTTGTTTGAAAGATCTCGTTGATATCTTTTATACGGTGCAAAAAAATCAAAAAATTATTTTTTATTTACATTATTTTTAAGTTTGAAAATGTGAAATAAGTACTTAATACTATATTTTTTAAGAAGGTGTTCTAGAACGGGATCTTAGGTTCTTAGAGGATGACAACCCTAAGTTCGTGGGGAGGGGAGTAAATATAAGTGGGGTCAATTGACCCCACTCAATTTTCTAAATCTCTATAATTGTTAGTGTTGGAAACTGAATCCCATAACCTAGTAATGGCGCGTACAGATTAGACGACAAAAAAACGTAAAATCCTACAAGACGGAATTAGAGTTTCACCTCAACTCCCGTGACACCAACGCTGGTTGAATTTGTTATAGCACGTCTTACTATAAGCCACGAATTCTGTTCGACCGTACCTTTCGATCTTTTGTTGTATTCCCTTATATACCTCTTATGCCTAGAACCACGTACCCATTTGTGGAAACCCTACATGATTATTTGTTCTCTCTCACAACTCACTATTCTGATCTCTCAAAAAACGTGTGTCTCACCTAGAGAACGAAGCAGTATATTTATAGGGTTAGGGCAGAGACCTCAGGAGAAATAAATCTGAGCTCTTTATGTAAATAAGAAATCCTAATCTCACTACGATTCTAGTACTGTCTTATTACACAAATTACAATTCACTCCGCTACAGAATTATAATTGCACTCTCATCCTTATTTCAATTATATTTCGAGCTCCATGTTATTAAATACTGTTGAAACGAACGCTGTGAATGCAAGCTAAGAACGAGAAATTGAAAACTAAACAAGAAATCACAAAGACACAAGATATACGTTGTTCCCCAAGATGGGTACGTCCACGGGTAAGGAGAGAGAGGATTCACTAACCAACGTGAAGAAGAGATACAAAGAGCCGGCTATAATCTGTAACTCTAGAAATGCCACACTATGAGAACCCAAAAGATAATTCCTAGAAGTCCCCCAAAAGCCCTATTTATAATAGGCTACAAAAACGGGAACAACATAATTAAACAATGTGAGACAAAAGAATACAAGACATTCCCAACAAATACTTATTAATCTCCCCACGTTAAGATTACAGATCTCTGTTGGTTAAAAAATAATTGACTGACAGTTAGAGCTTAAAAAACTTATTTTGCAAATTTGACCCCACGAAATTTGCATTATTGCCCCCCAAGACTTACGCATAAGTCTTAAATTGAACGAAGGATCCATTAATGGTGCTGAATCTGCTGATTCATTTGTGTATAAAGAATTTTACCAAATGGTTCTACAATCTTTTAACAGATCAAAATTCGTTAGAAGCTTTTGCAAATAATGTTCACTTGATATCGAGTTTATTTTGCCTAAAAATCAAATCTTCTGATTACTATTGCTCCATTTTGTTTAACTTTTTTTTTGGTCTATTTTGTTGAATGTGTTTTTTTTTTTTTTGAATTTTTTTTATTCGCATCATATTTTTGGATTAATTATCCATCTCAATGAAATGAGTCTAAAAAGAACAAAATTATGACCAAAAGCAAAAAAAAAAGTTCACTAAAGATGAAAAAAATACCAATCATTTCTCTTTTTTTGTCTACTAAAGTGTCTTCTTGTATGAACTTCTTACAACATCGGTCCACATTTTTGTATTTTTTAAATTCATCTCGTCAAGACAAATAATTAATTCTAAAAATTACGACAAAAAACTCAACAAAAAGTTATGTAAAGTAACAAAAAAGTTTAGAAGAATGGAGCCTATGTAAAAGTAAATGTGCCATGTACAATTCTACGTAAAATTTTGACCCAACGAACAAAAATCTGGCTATGTTTGGTTTGATGGAATGAGAAATGGAATGAAATGGTTATTCTTATGGAATGTGTATTCCAATGTTTGGTTTACAAAAATGGGAAAAAAATCGAAATGGTCCCTGTAGTTAAGTGTAAGTGTTAACTTGGTCCCTACAGTTTTAATTGACTCGATTTACACTCTGTATTTTCTCTTTTGTACTAACTTGGTCCAATTACTAACTGTTGTTAGTCTTTTTCACTCAAAACGCAAATGGGCCCCTTTTCTGGGGTTGAAACAGTAATTCTCTCATTCCCCTCTATAAGACTACTCAAACTTCAACATCCCTAGTTAGGAATAAGTGCATGGGCTAAGTGTAGCCGTGTAGGAAAATGAATGGAATGACAAGGCACTATTTTTTTTAATCACTTGAGCTGTTAAGTTAGGTTTAATGTAACATAGTTGAGTGGTTTGTTATGTCTATGTATTAGGTTATGACATGCTAAATTTGGAATTGAGTTTATGTAATATTCTGACTTTTGAACATGGTTTCTTTATCATGTTTTGACTTTTGGATCTATATCATGTTGTGACTTTTGGACATGATTCTATATGCATTTTCAGGTTGCGTTCTTTTGAATTTAACTTAAATCTAGAAATTTTGTTCTTATTTGATTTTTTTTTGCATTTGTTAGTTTTGCGCCAAACTTTTATGGGTTATTGATTCGTCTCAACGAGAGGAATCGGAAAAGTAAATATTTTTTTTTACTTTTAAGCCAAGTATTTTGAGAAATAACCACTTTTTAGAGTTAAAATGTCTTTTTTTTTTTGCGAAAAAGTAGTTATTTCTCAAAATACTTGGGTAAAAGTAAAAAAACCGATTCCTCTCGTTGAGACGAATCAATAACCCACAAAAGTTTGGCGCAAAACTAATAAATGCGAAAAAAAATTCAAATAAGGACAATTTTCAGATTTAAGTTAAGTTCAAAGTACTATGCAGAAAAATAAGACATCTTAGTATTTACACTAGTGGTTATGTTGCCTCATGGCTGATTATGAAAATGCTGAATTGGAGGGCAACTTTTTTTGCATTAAACTATAACCAAATTTGCTCATTACCAAAATCCAAACTTAATATTAGTGATTAACATTAGGAATGAAAGAATGAGCTGTATTTTGGTTCAGATGTATATTAGGGCAAGAGGGGAATGAGAGAATTACTGTTTTAATCCCAGAAAAGGGATCCATTCGCGTTTGACTTTAAAAAGGTTAACGGCAGTTAATAATTGGACCAAATTAGAACAAAATAGAAAGTACAGAGTGTAAATCGAGCCAATTAGAACTGCAGGGACCAAGTTGACACAAAGATTTAACTACATGGACCATTTCAGTTTTTTGAATAGTCATTTCACATCAAATTTACTATTGCCACTCGAAAATTTGCTATTGATTCCTCGCCATTAATATGAGAATGAGGCCCCGTTCCAGAACACCTTCTTAAAAAATAAGTACTTATTTCACATTTTCAAACTTAAAAATAGTGTAAATGAAAAATATTTTTTTGCACCGTATAAAAGATCTCGGTAAGATCTTTCAAACAAGATCCATAATGTATATTTTTATATTTCAATAAACCCATTATTTTTTAGCTTGAAATTGTCTTCTTAAAAAATATGAACTTTTTTTACGTTTCGGAACGGGGCCTGAGAATGATTATTCCAATCTCAATTCCATTCCGATTCACATTTCATTCCATCTAACCAATCCACGCAATTCCGTTCCAGTTTTTTACTAAAAAGAAAAAAAAGAAAAGAGGTGACAACCCTCGCTGACAAGTCTTTTTCTCCCAGTGCGAAAAAGTCTTGGCCGTAGTCTTTGGTTTCTAGATCCAACTCACAAGTCACAAATGTTAAATAAAAAAAAAAACTCACAAGTCACGAGACTCACAACCAGATATTTACCGAACTCGGGCATGTGTGTTGGGTCAATACGGATTATCCATGTTTGGCAACGGACGACTCAGATTGCATCTCAACAGAAAAACATTGAGCAGGCGAGATCTGTTTGGTCGAGATGCAATTTGATCCATCCGTTGTCGAACACGAACAGCTCGAATAGGGACAACACGCACCACGGATGAACGTAAGCCATGAGAATTTAATTTGCAGTGGGGACTTTTCCATGCCCTCCAAGACGTAACTCACAACCAGAATCCAGTGCCCTTTCCTTTCCTGGAATGAGTTTTGTATACTTTTGAGCAAAAATAACAATAATTCTAATACCACACCTAACTACACAACCACACTCATAATAGGAGTGGGTCCCATACACATTGGGTGTGTAGTGTGTGCAGACTCCATCCCTATTATGAGTATGGGTGTGTGATTGGGTGTGGTGGTAGAATGATTGCAAAAATAAATACTGTACTACTACTAATCTTCGTAAATGCTTTCAAATTTTTTTTAATCAAAATATTTAAAATTTGATTACAAGAGCCTACTCTTTTGTGCAGAAAGTCTGAGTGCATAGATCATGGTGATAGGTCCACTTCGGATTTCAACACAAATGATCTAAGCCGTTCATTAAATGTAATACAATTTTGCAAGGGCATTTCAAAAAAAATCAGCTCAATCTGATACCTATAGGTGTTCAATCTAATTATTTAACTTTTCAGGATTCTGAAATTAGAATGAAAAGTTAGATGATTGGGTTGAACATCTATAGATATCGAATTGAGTTGATTTTTCGCAGGCTTCTTCAAAAAAATGTTTTACATTTAATGAACGACTCAAATTGTTTGTGTGGTCTTACGCTGTGATCTGTGTACAACTGTTGTGCAGTTAGTCGGGTTGTTTTTTGTGACAAACATTGGAGGTCAAGTACGTACCTTTCGGGCTCTGATCTCGCTTTCGAGAGTTAGTGAGTTGGTCCATAAGGGAATTAGAAATTGTTCATAGCTCTGAACACTAAAACGCATCCGTTGAGTTTCAAAACTATGGTCGTTTTTGTAGGAGGACCAGGAAATAACCGTTAGGTTGTGGGCAATAAAAAAGTTTGGCACAAAACTAAAAAATGCGAAAAAAATTCAAATAAGGACAAAATTTTCATATTTAAGTTAAAGTTTAAGTGAACTTCAAAAGAACGAAGCCTAATATCACTCTCAAAATTACAAATGTCACTCACATAATTACTAATGCCACTCTAAATTTTACTATTACCACTCAAAAATTTGCTATTACCATTCCAAAATTTACTATCACCATCCACAGTTCATTATTGCTACTCAAAAGTTTACAATTGATTCCTAGCCATAACCAATATGAGAATGAGAATGATTATTTCAATCTCCATTCCATTCCAATTCACATTTCTTTACATTTAACCAAACACATCTGTAGTTCCGTACCTTTTTATAAAAAAAAGAAAAAAAAGAGGTGACAACTCTCGCCCTTGGGACTTGGGGGCTATTATCCCTAAGGAACAGACAACATTCAGCAGTGCCTAATTTCACCGTCAATTTCGACAATTAATAATTCATAGTCAATAGATTCAAATTTTAAAGCTCTCTCTCAGGATAGAACAAGACCTTCTCCCAGATTAAATTGGTCACCAGAATCAAGGAATGCGCGTGAACAAAGAACTAAGAAAAATCTTCAGACGATAAGGATGAACGCTAGTAACGTTATTGAACGTTGTTGTCCCCGAAGTCTTGCGACTGGGCCCCAGACCCCAGTGGACTCCAATTCACAACCTTATCGGCGCCAAAAAAGTCTTGGCCGTAGCCTTTGGTTCCTAGATCCAAAAAAAAAAAAAAAAAAAAAAACTTTCTAGATCCAACTCACAAGTCACAAAAAAGTCTTGGCCGGCCGTAGTCTTTTGTACCGAGCGGGTATATCCTACGTGATACTCGCTTGGCACATCCGAGTTGTTCGATACATTTTTAGACAGCTCGGATTAAAATCTTCTCTCTTCTCTCACCCCAACACTTTTTTTTTCTCCAAATCTGAACCGTTCAAATACGGAATGGACGGTTCAAATGCACGTGGTACCCGCTCGGCATTGGAATGGACGGCTCGAATGCATTTCTATCGCTTCCACCAAAAAAAAGTCACAAGACTCACAACCAGATATTTAACCAGACTTCTCTACCAGGTTAAAAAATTCCCAGAAACCACTGCTAGTGCAGTTGGTTGTCTTTTTTTTCTCCTACGTGGAGGCTTGGGTTCGAACCCCACGAGGGATGGGCTTTGGAGGCCAGGGTTATGAATAACTTCTAAACGCCACTGTGCTAACTCTAACACCTTGCTAACCCCCGTTAATGTATACAATATTCATATATATATTCCAGTGGAGACTTTTCTATGCCCTCCAACACATAACTCATTTTCTGGAATGAGTTTTACTCCGTACTTTTTAGCAAAAATAATTACTAATCTTCGCAAATGTTTTTAATTTTTTTTTTGCACCAATTAAAAGTTGTAATATTAGTTTTTTAATCGAAAAATTTATTCCGGAAAGGAAAATAAGTACTTATTTTTTAAGAAGGCAATTTCAAGTTCAAAAATCATGTGCTTAAGCAAATAATTTTTCTATCACTATGGATCTTATTTAATAGATCTCATTGAGATCTTTAATACGGTGCAAAAAAAAT
>JAOTQK010000012.1:2610740-2621561 GCA_025642025.1 Rhododendron ferrugineum
CTCCCCAGCTTCAGACGATGTGACAGCAGCCTACATCCGCTTGTTGCAGCGTCGCGACGACGACAGAGACAATGAACCCGAAGCCAACGGGAAAATCCGGTATCCCAACAATGTTGGCACCTATGAGCAAAATGCGCAAGCTTCATCCTTGAAACTTCTTTCGATCCAGAAGTGCTATTTCTTGGTCATTGGATGAATGGAATGTATTTGCTTGGGAAATGGCTGTTAGACGAGGACGTGGGCCATCTTGCTCATCCAACAAACCTCCAACACTTTCTCTCCTACTTATTTGAGTCGTTCATGGCACGGCATCTTGTTCTTCAAGAGATTGAAATCCTCTTGGGAACATACACAAATCTTAAATGACGAGAGATGGATAGTCTTACAGATAAGTTTTTCAAGTCATTAATTAGGTACACCAGCTACTCTAAATTGGTTTACATACATGATATTGCCAGGCTCTAGAAAAACGTGGTGCATCGCTTATTGGAAAAATGCAGAGAAAGAAAATTTGATGAGAGATGCCTCAAAAGGCAAGGAAAACAAGCAGGGAAAACAATCTCATATTCAGTTGCCTTTAAGGAATGGTACATTACTAAGTACGCGTTACTTGCTAAATAGTAGTTTCTAAACCGACGAGATCAACCCCAGAGAGTGTTACCCATCACCAAACAAAATAGTACCACAACACAAGCAACTTGTATAATAGGCTGCTGCTAGTTGAAAAACGTTGGCATCCACTCCGTTATGGAGTGCTTTATGTAAAGTCTAAAATCTGAAACTGACTGAATTCTACTAGGGCATGCCATAATCCAACTTGCATTCTTTCATTTGTTTTGAAAGAAATTCGTGGCTACGGCCTCATTTACTTACTTTTCCAGGTTTCATGTGCCAACTTGCTTCAAATAGTTCTAAAATCGGATGCTCCTTTCCAATGCTCTTGTTCGCATCCTTCTTACAGCTCTCTGCAACTTCTTCCTCAGTAGTATTTGCTTCAGGACTATCCCCCTTAAAGCTTCCATATGCATTTTCTGTGCTTTCCTTTTTCCCTTTCTCTAGCATTTCCTTGTAACTGCACTCCATAACAACCGACTTAAATGATTTAGTAAATGTCTTGGCCTCATTTTCTGCACAATTAGACACATGTGAGAACCTTTCCACATTTTCATCCTGAGTATCCATCGAAGAATCTACAGGACCGTGTTCTTGGCGAACCATCTCTGGCTCATTTAGTGAAGAAGCAGATATAGAAATGTGGCTTGGCGATTCTATATTCAAGTACACTTGCTCTGCTGATTCTCCTTCTATATTGAGATTGTCACAGTTTATATCAACTCTTATTTCCCTCTCCTTCGTGTTGCTTGATCCCCAGTGAGTCAATTTAGAGACCAAAAACCTCAACCATGATATCAAAAATGTCAACGCAAAATCTAGAAATGGAACTTGGTGGACAAAATCCGGGAATTTGCTAACATTTTCATCAAACTTTCCTGGTAGAGTCTCTGCAATTCGGAGGAACTCATCTAGTTTGTCAAACAATCTGGTAGATGGAGGGAAAACCTTTTCAATTACTTTCTCAACACCTAGGATATGATCATCGACAAACGAGAGAAGTGCTAGCCATTGGCATTGCATGGCATGGATCAATGGGAATGTAAATGCAGCTAACTTGGTCGTTCTTTTCGTCATTGATCCGATTGGTCCATTGGAATCTCTAGTTTTTGTGTAGGCTTTGGATGCAATTGCAGAGATTGAAGCTCCGCACGTGTGCAGTGGACCGCGTCTCCTGGGCATCTTTGTGGCAGCTGCTGTTGATTCCTGGAAAGAATTTAGACTTGCCCAGTTAGTGGAAGATACATATTGTCTGTGTAACTCATAAGTCAATCTCAATCTACTACGAGTACTAATTTGTCAACACTCCTTATTCGTAGAGCTCAGCATCTCAGATTTAATAGTTTGCTAAGCTTAGGACGTGATAAATCTACAGAGAAGCAGTACATTTATCTGAAAGGATTAACCTTAAACAAAGAGGAGTGATCTTCGCACACCCCAAATTGTTAACCGCACTCCCAAGAAAATCAACTCATATGGATTTTCGCACTCCCCAAAGGTTAACAATTTGGGGAGTGAGGTAAACAATTTGGAGAGTGCGAACCAAACAAGAACAAAGAAAGGATTTGGATCCTCTCATTAGCGACTAGATCATTCAGTTGGCTTTTGGGGGTTCTTCCTGAACACATTTTGATTATCACGTTCATTTTTTAGAGCCAGTTGATTGCATCAACCATCTCAAAAATCATTTTGATCGGATGCCGTTTAATATTATTTTTGGGACACATATACCTTGTTAAATTAATAGATTGACACAATAAAACGGAATTCCTTAATCTTGTTTGTTCTGATCAGGTACTAGTTAGTATTTCATCAAATGATTTTTGGTATGGTTGATGTTCTCGATGAATCTAACAAACTAATAGTTTCTAGCATCAAAGTGAGCATGAGAAGAGTCCACAAATTAACTCAACAGCATGATCTAGTGTCCATGGAGAAGAGCTAGACCCAAAGTTGTCAATTCTGCACCAGTTAGCATACCGTTTTCTCTACAAAGATGGTACCTACCGGTATCGGCGTATATCTCGGTATCTTTTCGGATTTATCGTAAAGTTTTTTATATATAATATTTAAGTATAACTGCAAAAGTTAAAGTAGAGAAAAATAATACAAATTCTAACACTTTGATAGTATATATTAACAATAGTTCTAATAAAAAAATTAACATATTATGGACTCTAAGTATCGGAAAATATCTTAAAATCCAATTTCTCTTATCAAGAGAAAAGAAATACACTAATATTTATTTACCAGCCTAGATTCCGGTACGATCCCGGTATCAACTGGTACAGGTCGGTATTTTAGCCGGTACAGATTAGCAATGTACGTAACTATTTGATTGCCGAGTACCGTACCGGCCAGTACGATATGGCATTGGCAACATTGGCCGACCTATGTGGAAAATGCACCAGTGTAACACACAACAGAATTCACAAAGAACAACGAATTTGATTTAGAAACTGATACCATTGATAGCAAAAGCGGCCCGGAATCCATAATTTTGATAGTAGATCCTTAAAGAGAGACTCAGAGAGGGTTCATCAGATCCAAAATGTGGTTAGGGAAGCAGCATTCCAATTTCCAAGGAATAGCATAATTTTGAAATCAGATTAATTTGAAGAGAAAGTACAGAGATGATCACAAGATAGATACTGTATATACTAATAGAGAAGCTAGCCGTGGGTATTTGTGGCGCGAAAGCAGGCACAAGTAACGGCTATTATTGGTTTCTTTCCAGCCGATAGCGATGCTTCCTTCTCTTTTATTTGTGGTGTGTGCTTTTAACAAGTTCAAAATTCTGGTTATGACCGTTATGGCAATTTCCTGTGGATCTGATCCCCTCGAGTGGTGGCTAACTAGCTGCTTTTCCTAATTATACTCATTCCTGGTCCTTCCAGAATTCCGGTGCCAGAGTTTGCCACGTAATTAGCGAGTCACATGTCATTTTCTCTTCGCCTTATACTCCCTCCGTTCCAAAATGAGTAACCTTTTTGGAATAGCGTGTCATTTTCAATTGCTTATATCTTTCAATATGAATGTTAGAACATATACAATATGGATCTTGTTTAATAGATTCTAATTAATTATATTAAACAAAGTTTTCAAAATCACATAAAACTTCATAAATTGAAAGATATAAGCATTTTAAAATGACATGGAGCCCCAAAAAGGTCGCTCATTTTGGAAATGAGGGAGTAGCTTGCAACCAGAAAGGTTCCGGGTCATGAACTATGGTCGCATTGTGGTAAAAAAATAAATTCTCTTTTTGTTTTGTGTGTTTTGTTCGTCTTTTTTGAATTTTTGTTAGATTCGCATCATATTTTTGGATTAGTTATCCATGTCGACGAGAGGAGTCTAGAAAGTAAAAAATTATGACCGAAAGCAAAAAAGTTCACTACAGACGGAAAAAATACCAAACAATATATTGCTGTTTTATTTGAACTTTTTTTAACATCGGTTGACGTTTTTATACTTTTCTGATTCCTCTCGTCGAGATGAATGATTAATTCTAAAAATTACGACGAAAAGTTCAACAAAAAGTTACGAAAAATAAAAAATGCCGAAAAAAGTCTTTGACAAAAAAGTTTAGGAGAATGCAGCCTATGTCACAGTATCCTCTGGTGAAATTTATCACTCCTGCACTCAATTTTTGTTTCACGTTCTTGCTATCAATCCTCATTCTATGAATTTTAGTAGTTTGAGATGTTTTTTACAAAAATCTTTTGTACTCTCATTGATGCACATGCATGCTATTATATGACTTATTTCGACTAAGAAAATGGACAAGTCATATCCTAGTTGTGAGCTGCTTGTGTTGCAGCTTATGGTGATCGAGTACACACTATTGTCGAAACGGTATTTAAACGTATTTTTCTTATATTTGTTTTCTAAATTGTATTTTTTACATTTTTAGTGAAAACAAGCGATATTTTAACGCCTATGCACAGACAAAAAATATAGCGTGAACTCACCCTTAAATACCGCAGCTAAAGTTTTAAGTACCGGAGGTTGTCTTATAATAATAGTTCATAGCAAAAGTGTGAAGCCCCAAAAATTAGAGTCCCACATCGGTGGGCTCTAAAAAGTGGAAATAATATATAAGTGATTCCGACCAGCTATTATATAACGTGAGGTTAACCATTTGAGTCACCTGATTAGGCCTTAGCAGGTCAGCTGGGGCGGGGCATAACAAAAAATCATGTCATTCTTAATAAAAATAATTTTTTTGTGTTTAATTTTTGCTTTGCAAGTTATATTTGGTGAGAATAAAAAATAGACCACTAAAATTTCAGTGTTTCATTTTTACATCTACTTGTCAAACAAGGGCTTGAGAACAAGGTTTCCGAGTCACATTGTTAAAAAAGAAAACCAATAAATCCGAGTCATGATCATGACACAGTAAGCTAGGACTCATAAAACTCGCGAGTCAATATCCCAACTCGCGAGCCTCTCTTACGCCGTACGGCCGTAACTCTCGCATCTTGTGTAGAGAGAGAGAGAGAGAGAAGGACATCGACGAAAAGAAATAAATAAACCAAAAACTCTTATTTTATGCCAGTGGAAATTTAGTTATATATATATATATAAGCATGAAGCTTCAATATATACAAACAATTAAACATCATATTTATATTATATTACAGTTACACTCTTTAACTCAAAATATTTGAAATACATCCCCCCAAAAATAATTTATAAAAAAAATTGTATATCTAATCCTTGCTGTGTCCTAATACGTGTTCCTTGCATGATCCCGCCGTGTCCCACTACAAAAATTAATTAAGTTTATTGGGCACGTCACGAGATGTGGCGTCTCATATGCATTTTGCCATGTCCATGTCGGTGCTTCTTAGCCGATAAGTAACGGTCATTATTTAAAACCTAATTAATGAGGGTAAGAATGCAAGTGACCAACTTGTTGTAAGGCCATCCACAGTCGTATAATTAAAAGTCAATTATTTTTAAAGTTAATAATGTTTGTGCAATAGATGACTCACAATGGTATAATTAAACTTAGCAACATCTTTAGAAATAATCAAATTTTGGGTTTTGGATAACCAAAACTAACAACTTTTTCCAATAATCAAAATTTGTGAACCCCACACCACATGCGTATTTCAACTGGTATTTTCTTCGTCTGCTCTATATCTTCTTCACTTCACCCACAAACAGTTTTTCTTTCTTTCCTTCCAAAAGTGAAGCTTATATCTCTCATTCATCTACAATTTAACCCATCGTCGCCGGATTAAGGTATTTCACTCTTCTTTCTCTTTTTTATTTTATCCCTTTTTCGTTCCTCCCCCTATGGTTGAGTCAATGAAAAACCTTGCATTCTTTTCCAAATTCAAAGAACGCATCTGATTTTTTTGGGAAGATTTAAGAGAGTGGTGGATTTGTGATAGTATTAGTTTGGTTAGATAGGCAACCGGAATAGGGGAAAAAAAAAGTTTTGGTGTTATTTTGATAAAGAACACTAGGAAGAAACTGTATGTTTAAAACAGAGGGGGAGAGAGAGTTAAATTGCAGTAGACCCCTTATTTTGGTTATGAATTAGAAGTGACCATTATGGACCTTAACATTTTTAAGCTTAACAACCTCTTAAATGAATAATTAAAAACTGATGTGTCAACTTTTGGTTATCCATTTTTAATTATACCACTGTAGATGGCCTAAGAACAGGAAGATTTCTAACATTCATCAAAATCAAAAGGGAGAAAAAAAAAAAAAAAAGTAGTGCAAAGAATGCATTAGTTGACTCCGAAGAATATTCTGATTGCAAATAGTTCTAATTAATGACTAGTGTTTATGGCGACGTGCAACGCACGTCTCCTTGTGCTCATTGTTTTTTTTTTTAAATGATTGTAGAAGAATTTTTTTCCCTCGGTATTGTTTGTTTGTTTCGGGTTTTCGGGCATTCTGAATTGTATTTTTGTAATAAGCTTATTTCGAAGGAAACGAATTTTTGCGCTCCACTTTTTATTGATGACACTCCACTTTTAACGTGAAGTTACTAGTAACTTCATGAACAAAGTGGGGCGCCATCAGTAAAAAGTGGAGCACAAAAATCAAAATCCTATTTTGAATTAAGAATAGTAGGGACAATTGATAAGGAGGTCGTACACAGTGATCTATTAAATCTGGATTGTTGTTGGAATGACAATAGAAGTCACCAGGTTCAATTTCAAAAGAGAATTGGAGGTGAGTCTTCTCGGGGAGAGAGAGAGAGAGAGAGAGAGAGAGAGGCCAAACAAACAGCCATATTTACAAAAACAATTTGAGAGCCAGAAAAGATGACAAGGCAATATTACATTTTCAAACACCTAAAACAGTTTTGATCAATGGAAGCTTGATTAGCATGTCTTTTTTCCATCTTAGATTCTTCTTTCTTTGTATACCCATGCGAGTGTACCATTCTCTTAATCAAGGTTAACATACTGGAAATGTCTTTGGTTCCACCAAGAGTTTTGTGTGCAAGGGAAGGAAACTACCATAATCTCCGTCTCACCACTCCTCGATCTGAATTTGTCACAGCTTCTTCTCCCTCACATTCATGTCCGGTTACAGAGCTCACGAAAAATAATTCTCTCTCTCTCTCTCTCTTGAATTGTTAGTTGTGATCTTTATTTATTAGCCTCTTAATTCAGGCAAATTTTGGATATGTTTCATGTGGAACTTGGTGGATTTTCATGGATTGTTATATGTGGCTTCAGTGGCCTAGTTAATCTGATTCCTTATGCCTAGTTTTGTGGCGTTAGTTGAAATGAGGAACTATGCAATCATGGAATTAAGTCGTGTATTGAGTAGAAATGGCTTGAGCAGCAGATCTCATGGTCCACATTCAGTATGTCTAGGGCCTAGGCATTCAATTTCCATAAGCTGTATTTGGGTTATGAATTTGTAACAGATTTTTGGAAGGAAGAGAAAGGGAAGGGGAACACAACTTGGAGTTGTAGAGGGAAATCTACCTTATTTTCTTTTGCTCTCACATAATTCCTGCACAAATCAAACATCTAAACACAGCTTAACCCAGACTGAATCTATATCCCACTTGATCTCACACTCCAGTTGGAGGAAATATGATTGGGTTTTTGTGAATCAGCTAAATGCTTGAGCATTAGATAAGCATGTGCCAGTATGAGCACAAGAAAATGGGACTTAAAAAAAACATAAGGATAAGCAAATCACAATACTCCACATTCTGACAAATGTAAGAAACCAGCATAACCTGACAAATAGTTGAACTAGATTTCATTTCGAAAGCAAAATTAACATCTCTACAGGGCCAGGTCAAATTTTCAACACGTTGGCTGGTTTGTGTTGGGATTTTTAGTCTCTCGCCGCAACGGAAGCACGCCACAAAATTAAACAAGCACATGAAAAATAAAGAACACAAGATTTCCGTGGTTCGGTCTCAATACCTACTCCACAAACAAAAGAGAAATCCACTATATTGATCAAGTACAATGAGATATAAAAATATTAATCCCCAAGCCCACGCTCACTAATATTTTTTATCTCTCCCTCACTCTCATAATATATTTTCTCTCTTGCTCTCACCAATTGTGTATCTCTCACACACAACCCTAAAACCCGAATACGCTTCGGTATTTATAAAGTATTAATTTCTGCCTTTGTTAGCTCGGAGAAAAAACCCCAGCCTTGACGCCCAAGGCTGCCTTGTGTTTCCTTTTCCGTAAGAACTTCAAATAGGAAATGAGTCCTATTCCATAATGAATTCTTCTTTGGTTGAATTCTGCCAAAGAATATCTCTAATGCAAATAAGACCCAAAATCACGTGAATAATATTCCAAACCATATGAAAATTATCCAACGTGGGTGAAGCACAACAGTTTGAAATAAGGACTAAAGAATGCACTACATTATGCTGAAAGCAACAGAGAGACATGGAAGAACAAGAAGGGAAGAAGTTCATATGTAATTTATTCACACGCAAAAGTTCCAGTTCTATAGAAAGAACAATTAGTCATCAATTGGGTCCTGAGGAGCCTCATCAACCTTGCGCTTGATTGTGATGACAGGGCACTCAGCATGCTTCACTCAAAATTCACTCAAAGTGCCTACAAAAGACCCTGCAAACCAGATTTCAGATGTGTACTCGCTTAGTAATTTGGGGCTCAAACATAAATGTACAGTAGTTTCCTGTCTCAGAAGATGAATCAATATTTCAAAAAAGCAGAAGCATATAAGAGAGTTAATTGACATATCAGAGAGAGAGAGAGGGGTCATCAATTCCATCTTCCTCGGTGAATTCATGTACGTGAGAAGTTAGAAAATAATGCTTCTGCTTTTTTGAAATAATACAACTCATCCACTAATAAGAGCATCTACAATGGTATAATCAAAACCAAAATGTTGCTAAGGTTAGTAGCAATTCATCAAAAATATCAACTTTTTGCCAATAATCAAATTTAGTTATCCCCACATTTCCTCAATCAAGTATACAATTATTACACAAAAACCTTTTCTCTTACATTTTCAACATGTTTCTGAGAAAAATATTTTTAAAAACAGTTTTTATTTTCTTGCAAAAACTATTTTTTTATTAAAACTGTTTTAAGATTTATTTCAAAGCAGCTTTTTTATTAGAACCTTTTTTTGGCTTATTTGTACGGATGGTCCCCAACTTTTTTTATTTCAATTTGGTACCCAATCTACAAATCGTGTCTATTGCATCCTCAACGTTTATAATGCACGTTTAAATGGTCCCCGGAGCTAACTCCGTCCAAATTGACCGTTAAAGGCAAGGGTATTTTTGGAACTTGGCTACAAATCATCTCATCTTCAAGCTCCAAATCTCTACCTTAACCCTACCTTAAAAAAATGTGATTTTAAAGGCTAGAATAGCGTGGGATCCTGGAACTCTAGCATCAACATCTCCTCACAAAAGCGAGAAAGCACCAGTTTAATTTCCGCAGTACAAAAAAAAAAAAAAAAAAACCAAGCACCAAAAAAAAAGCCCCTCACAACAAGTAATTGAACCTCCTTAGATTACGATTTCCATCGAGATTCCACTCTTCTTCTACCACCTCTCCCTCTCTGATGCCGATTCTAGGTGGGTAAAATTTGGTACTCGTTTTTTCGCTGTATTTTGATCCCCTACTCACATGATTCACTGTCTACCCAACCCAAAAAAAAAACTACGCAATATCCTTTTGTTGCTCACCCCCTTTTCTTCATATTTCTGATGCAACTATTTCTAACACAGTTTTATTTACTTTTCAAACCCAAATCTCTTACCCCAATCAAGACAGATTCATTAGTTTCGCCGAATCTTATTATTTCCACATCATTTCAGAGTCTGCTATGAGTAAATTTAAGTTGTGGTAGCAGCAGCAGTAATAATAACATGCTTTCTTAGTTTCTTGCATAGTCAATCGAAATCAATCCTGCAAAATTACAACCCGATCGGTTCGGGTGGTGCACACCTGCCGAATAGGGATCTATTTGACCCGTGTGGGATTTTTCGGACGAAATTGTACGGTGCCTCACCAGTCTCTCTCTCTCTCTCTCTCTCTCTCTCTCTCTCCCTCTCTCTCTCTCTCTTCACGGTTGGGTTTAGAAGTTTGCTGGGTTTTCGGTAGGATTAGGGCAAAGGTTTGGAGGTTGAAGATGAGATATTTTGTAGCTAAGTTCCAAAACTACCCTTGCATTTAACGGTTCATTTGGACGGAGTTAGCTCCAGGGACCATTTAAACGTGCATTGTAAACGTTGGGAATGCAATAGACACGATTTGTAGATTGGGGACCAAAATGACATTTCGCTAATATTTTGGAGAATGATCCGTACAAATAAGCGAACTTTTTTTTATTCAAAAACTGTTTTTTTTTTTTAACTTTTTCCCGAAAACTGTTTTTTTTAAATCAACTATTTTCTCTTTTTCTAATAACCTGTTTTTATTAGTTTGAAAACTATTTTTAACAAATTGTTTTTTATGTCACAAATTCTAGATTTTTATAAGTTGAAAAGGTGATGTGGCAAGTTTTGGTTATTCAATTTTGATTGTACCATTATGGACCTCTACATTGTTAATCTTAGCAACCCCTTAAATGGATAACCAAAAGATAATGTGACAACTTTTGATTACTGACTTTTGGTTATTCCACTGCAGATGCTCTAAGGGGGAGTAACTTCTTTTCCTTCTCTCTTTAGACCCCGCTCCTCCTCTCGAAAAAACACAAAACCTAGGG
>JAOTQK010000012.1:2621661-2666626 GCA_025642025.1 Rhododendron ferrugineum
TATTTCACATTTTCAAACTCAAAAATAATGTAAATGAAAAATAATTTTTCAATTTTTTTGCACCGTATTAAAGATTTTAATGAGATCTATCAAACAAGATCCATAGTGGTAGAAAAATTATTTGCGTAAACACATGATTTTTGAGCTTGAAATTGCCTTCTTAAAAAATAAGTACTTATATTGAGTTGCAGAACGGAGCTATATCATTTAACTTTTTAGGATCCTGAAATTACAATGAAAAGTTGGATGATTGAATTGAGAACCTATAAGTATCAGATTGAGTTGATTTTTCGCAATGACTGTCGAATTTTTTTTATATTTATTGAACGACTCAAATTGTTTGTGTGGAATACGGAGTGGATCTCATACCGTAATATGTGTACGATTGCCGTGCACAATTGTTGTGTAGTTAGTCGAGTTGTTTTGTGTGAGTAAAGAAACAAACAAACATTGGAGGTCAAGTAAGTACCTTTCGGGCTCTGATCTCACTTTCCATCAGTTCTTTTCTTTTTTCTTTGCTAAAATTGTATACGTTAGGGGAATTAGCAGGGCAGTTTAGTGAATTAATTCACAGAAGGGTCTAAAAGTTGTTCATAGTCCTGAACTCAAACATCTCTGTCGAGGCTTGAACCCTAATCTCTCTTATGAGAGGACGAGGAGATAACCGTTGGGCTACAAGCCTACAAGCCCGTTGGTTCACTTTCCATCGGTTTGGACCACACATGTTTCTTGCACACATCTATTTACTAGTAAACACACCAAAAAAAAAAACTCTTATGAGAGGACGAGTAGATAAACACTGGGCTAGAGGCCCGTTGGTTCACTTTCCTTCGGTTCAGACAACACATGTTTCTTGCATTCACATCTATCTACTAGTAAACACACACACACACACAAAAACTCTCTTATGAGAGGACGAGTAGATAACCGTTGCGCTACAAGCAGGGGCGGACCCAAAATTTTATGGCACTGGGGTCAAGTCTTATTTCAAAACTACTATGGACACCGATGGTGCACATACCGGCATGCGAGTCTCACTACGATTCTTGCATGGATAATCCGAGTCAGATATAAATGAAAAATTGGAAGATTGATCGAGCACCTACATATATCCAACTAACTTGAGTTTTCAATAGCCCACTCAATTTGTTTTTTAAAATTATGGGATAGCTTGGATTTTTCATGCGGGATCCGGAGTAGGACATTCATGCTGCCATGTGCACCGTCTGTGTCTTTAGGATTTTCGGTCATATATAGGAATATGTTTCATGAGCTCTAACGGCATGATAAATAATTTTGTTTACTTACTTTTAAAATACTTGTAATACAATTTCTATGTTTATTTTTGAAATTTGTTAAGGGTCTCATTTGAAAAATTCACTCCGGAATTTGGAAAAGCTCAAATGGAACTTGGAGAAAAATTTACCTATAATACAAAATCTACTTTGACTTCAATTTTGCCCTGATTAATTCAGGTTTCGAGCTTCCAAATTGGAGCCCATGAATCATATTTTATCTGATAATGAACATGGTGGTGTTTTTTATTTTTTATTTTGTTCTTAAAGTTATAGGTGTTGCTTTAGAGAGAGTATACTGCGTGGGTGTGTACTCGTGGACAGACTCCAAAGTCCAATCAGATCACATATTTTGACAGAGAGAGAAAGAGAGAGTGGGTCAGACAGACTTTTGTGAGGACAAAAATTGTAATATTGTTGAGGTACTCGGGTAAGGTATAACCTCTCTTGGGACAAATTTACCAAAATAACCCAAAAGTGTATAGCTATCATGGGGTAATTTCAAACTTAGTGAGGTCACCTGACCCCACTTGCCACCCATACGTCCGCCCTTGGCTACAAGCCCGTTGGTTCACTTTCCATCGGTTTGGACCACACATGTTTCTTGCATTCACATCTACTAAACACAAAAAAATAAAAATAAATCTCTCTTATGAGAGGACGAGTAGATAACCGCTGGGTTACAAGTCCGTTGGTTCACTTTCCATAGTTTCGGACCACACATGTTTCTTGCATTCACATCTACGGAGTATCCACTAGTAAAAAAAAAAACAAGCTGGCTGCATTCCATTAATAAGGTTGACCTGGGAGGTTGACCTGCCCATATCCCATGCGGATATTTTATTTCGTGGTTTTAGACCATCCATGTCATTTTCATTTTGACATGAAAAAAGCCCGTTCCGCAACGGGAAAAAACCCTTATTTTTTAAGAATGCAATTTCAAGCTCAAAAATCATGTATTTACGCAAATAATTTTCTTATCATTATGGATCTTGTTTGATAGATCTCATTGAGATCTTTAATACGGTGCAAAAAAAATTAAAAAATTATTTTTTATTTACATTATTTTTGAGTTTAAAAATGTGAAATAAGCTGCTTATTTTTTAAGAAGATTTCTGGAACGGAGCCTGAATATTCATCCAACTATCACACCAGATTAACCTTATTTTTTGGCAATTTTTTTGGCACGCTCACGTTCATTTCGAGCAATTTACTCTAGCTACTAATTATTTTTGAGTAAAAACTTAATTTATGATAAAAAAAAAAAAGACTTCAATTTGCAAATTCAGAATTAAACATAGATTTCTATAAAAGTTCCACCTTAATTAGAGTTACAAATTTGATGGCCATAATAATCTTGGAAATTGTGAAATAAAAATGGTACGTATTTCACTTTGGTGAAAGTACACGGATACCCCCTCAACTATGCATTTTTTCCACGGAGACCCCATAACGTTTAAAATCGTCCATACAGACCCCTCAACTACATGAAATAAAAAATTGCCTAACTCTGTTGATAGAATGAGGAAAAATGATGATTCTACCCCTAAAAAATTGCCCACACCGACCCCCTCATCTATAGAAATTGTCCACGTTGATCCCTTCATCTTAACAGTCTTTTTGACAGAAGGGTGCTGAATGGTTGACAGTTATAGTTGAGGGGGTCTGTATGAGCGATTTTAAATGTTAAAGGGTCTCTGTGGAAAATAGTAATAGTTGAGGGGGTCTTCATGTACTTTCACCTTTCACTTTATTGGTAATGTAGTGGGCCTAAGAAAGATGCATAGGTCGAACGGGGAGAGTGGACCTATTTGTTACATGTTTTTGTGTTGAACCATTTGTTGGGATTTTTAATCCCTCCCCGCAACGGAAGCACGTCACAAAATTAAATAAGCACAAGAAAAATAAAGAACACAAGATTTCTGTGGTTCGGTTTCAATACCTACTCCACAAAAAAAAGAGAAATTCCACTATATTGATCGAGTACAATGAGATAGAAAAATATTAACCCCCAAGTCCACGGTCACTAATATTTTTTTTTTATCTCTCCCTCACTCTCACAATATATTTTTCTCTCTTGCTCTCACCAATTGTGTATATCTCACACACAACACCCTAAAACCCGAATACGCCTTGGTATTTATAGAGTATTAATTTCTGCCTTTGTTTGCTCGGAGAAAAACCCCAGCCTTGGCGCCCAAGGCTGCCTTGTGATTCCTTTTTCGTAAGAACTTCAGTTAGGAAAGGAGTCCTATTCCATAATGAATTCTTCTTTAGTAGGATTCTGCCAAAGAATATCTCTAATGCAAATAAGGCCCAAAATCACGTGAATAATATTCCAAACCATATGAAAATGATCCAACGTGTGTGAAGCACAGCACCATTGTAGGTTGGGTTGGATTGAGGCAATGCACAAGGATGGACCAACCAATGGAATTGCCCATGTGATGTGAGGCTAGGAGTAGGGTTGGATTGGATAAGAGCTAGTCCACTATACGTATCAGGTGTAGTCGGCATCACATGGATATCAAGGTAGCACAAGTCCGCCGAGTGACATAAGCCAACATGAGGAATAGTAACAAGAGGTTATTTTGGGCGCAAGGTGCTTGGAGGCGAACCCCTGAAAAGGTTTACAATGTGTTCTCTATCAGTTCTCGTTCCTATTCACTTTTGTTTGACATTGGGAGTTTTGCATCTAGTCGTCAAATTTCACGAAGAAGGTGAGGAATCATGGCATTCTACCCTATTGGAAATTTTCGAGAATCCGATACGAAATTAGCGGGTTAGGGTCAATTATTTCTGACACGAAACATGAATATGACACAACACAATAATACGAAAAGCTAAATAAATCGAGATATGGTTGAAAAAATGCTGACACAAACACGAGACGACATCTATATTATAAAACAGAGCGATTTCCTTGAAAAATGTCTAGGCATACAAATAAAGTAGTATCTATAGCCGTTCGATCGTACTTTTTGATAAGGTTATAGCCATCAGATTGAATGAATACTTCCTATTATATCCACTTACACTAATGTAAAAAAAGAAGTTACACGTTTCCCTCCTAGAGAAATATACACCCCTTCTTTTTTCAATTGATTTATCTAAAGTTGATCTCCTTACCTTCAATTCAATATTTGTTTTTAAGTTGATTCTTTTAGGTTGATTTCCCTACAGTAAAAAAGGAAACAATCATTTTTGAATTCATACGCGAAAAGAAAACAACCGTTTTTATAAGAATACACAAAATTATTCTACGTGTTTCTTCGGGGGAATAAAAACTGAACTATTTTGAGTTTTTTTGAATAAATTGATGAGTAAAGGAGGATGCTATGTTGAGTTATTTTTGCATTTGCGTTAAAGAGGTTAGAAGGATATTCAATAATAATTTTTTGACCATCGATTCGAAACCATACCTTATACGGGCATGCGCTAGTAAAATAACATGACACGATGCCAACCCTTAATTCTACCTCTTAACTCCGCATTGTGTGTGTGTGTGTGTTTTTTTAAAAAAAAAATTGGTACATCACACGCTGTGATTTTGAGTAAAGTAGTGGAGACGTTTGAAAATTTACTCAATTCCATGTACAAACCTAATTTTGAGCACATAGCATTAACGTGGGTGGTGGGTTGGAAGTTGGATCATTTGACTACAACTAGTAGTCAAACAGTCAAATCGACGGCTTAGATGGGGCAAAAACAAAAGCAATCTTGACTTGATTCCCAACAGAGTTCCAACTTCTCTCCCTTCCTATTGTTTTTTCCCACGGTCCGGCGTATCCGGGCCAACTTACGCGAATCTCAACTAATTTTCTTTCAGTACTATAAAAAAAAAATCGTTTACGCTAGGGCTACGAAATTCCCAAGAAATTAAGTTTTTGCGATCTGATCCTAAAAATCGAATCCCGATCAAAAGCGTGGAAAACAAACCCATCAAATAAGGAGACTAGGAGGCTTTGACTGGTTCTTCCCCATTCTCACTTCTTTGCCCATTCCCCATTTTTATAAACCTCTGCCTCCCATGCTCCCACCAACATTCCAAAACACCAAACCAAAAAAACAGAAAAAATGAGAACCAAACACAGCCTCCCTCTCTCTCTACTCTCCCTCCTCCTCTTCCTCCTCTCCCACTCCCCCACCTCCCAAGCCCAAGATGCACTGGCACTCCCGAACACCACCGGCTACATCTGCCCCGCCAGCCAGTCCACCTACCCCTGCCAGGCCTACGCCTTCTACCGAGCCACCGCCCCTAGCTACCTCGACCTCGGCTCCATCGGAGACCTCTTCCAAGTCAGCCGCCTCGCGATCTCAAACCCCAGCAACATTACCTACCCGAACACCACCCTCGTGCCCAACCAGCCCCTCCTCGTCCCCTTGACCTGCTCCTGCAATTCCGTCACCGGCAACTTGACCGCCACTTCCCTTCCCAATACCAGTTCCATTTCCTACGCCAACATCAGCTACATCATCAAGGGCGGGGACACTTTCTTCCTCCGGTCCCATTTCTCCTTCCTGAACCTCACCACTTACCAGTCCGTCATTGTCGTCAACCCGAACCTCGTCGCGACCAATCTCGACATCGGGGTCACTGCTATTTTCCCGGTCTTCTGCAAGTGCCCGAACAGTACCCAGTTGGGAAACGGGGTCAAATACCTCATCAGCTACGTTATCCAGCCCGAGGATAACGTAACCTCGGTCGCTTCGTTCTTCGGGTCGACTGCCCAGTCTATTACCGAGGTTAACGGCGATGCTTTTGACCCTTTTACCACCATCTTTATCCCTGTTTCGAATCTTCCTGTTTTAGCACAGCCCAGTGGTACTCCATCAACTTCAATTGGGAGGAAGGAGGATAAGGGGAAGGTTATAGGGTTGGGAATTGGGTTGGGGATTTGTGGGGTTTTGTTGGGCTTGGTGATTGGGTTGTGGGTTTACAGGGAGAAGAAGTGGAAGAAGAGGGAGTTGGGAAGGCAGAGAGATGAAGAGGGAAAGGGAGGGAAGGTTAAGGGGGCGTTTGGGAAAGGGGTCGATCTGAACTTGTTGGTGTCTGATGTTTCGGATTGCTTGGATAAGTATAAGGTGTATGGGATTGAGGAGTTGAAAGAAGCAACTGATGGGTTTGATGAGAAGTGGGTGATTCATGGGTCTGTGTATAAAGGGTATATTGGTGGTGGGCTACATGCCATCAAGAAGATGAAGTGGAATGCTTGTGAAGAACTGAAGATCTTGCAGAAGGTATAACTTCAAAAATCCCCCATCTTTGCCCTTGTTAGTTGTTTGTTATGTTGAATTTCAATTATTTTCCCAACAATTTCCTTAATAGATTGTGATTAGGGCTGCAAATGAGTTATGAGCTGATACCAGCTTTGAAGTGTTCGAGCTAGGAACATTCGAAGCTAGTCTAGCTCGAGCTCAAGCTCAAGTCGAGTCCAATTTATCGAGCTCAAGCTTGGCTTGTTTAGTATTGAGGTGTCCAAGTTCGGTTTGTTTACTAAACGAGCCAAGCAACTATAAACGAGCATCCGAGCTTTTACAAACGAGCCGAGTTACAACTAACTTGGTTCGGCTTGTTAGTAAACGAGTCCCGCTCGCTATAGCTCGATTCGCTTGCAACCCTAATTGTAATCGCATCTAGAACGTGTGATTTGCCTTTTTCAAATTATAAACATGTTTGGTTATAAACTTATATGTTTGAAAAAAGAACCGCAATAGCATCCCTTGCTTTGCGGTTGTTGTGCCTCATCTTCAAATCAAGTGTAGAATTTGCAACACTTTTTCTCTCTTTTTTACATTTTAATGTATTGTTTAATGCCTTAATGCTTTTAGCTAGGATCTACCTGGCTTTTTAAATTTTTTTGTAATTGGTAGATCAAAAGGACTGGGCGAGGCGAAACTTGATTAAACATAAAAGTCAGGGACGTCACTGCAAGATACCAAATACAAAAATTGGTTTGGTGGAGGTGTTAAACTAATTGTGAATAGAATAGTAGATAGCTGAAGTGATTAGTCTTATTCTTAGGCACCAAAGGTGGATGCAATCATAATTAAGGGTAGTGATGCAGTCTGCCTGGTCCCTTTCGTAGGATTTTTCAAAACACAAGTCGTCAATCTTGACTTTTCTATTACTATAAGTATACAACTACTATTGGTCTATTATCTTAAACGTGCTCCTGCTAGTGGACAGTCGGGATTGGTCCCCCAGGGTTAGTCAATGTGCGTGAAAGCTGGTCCGGACACGTGGTTATCAAAAAACTATTGGTCTATTATTGTTGTTATTATCTTTTTACGTGTGATGGGAGGGATTTTGGACCTGTTAGCATCTTCTTTTTCCTACAGAGCAGAGGGGTGTTTTGGAGCCAAAATTAAAAAAAAAAAAAAATTCACGAACAATGAAATAACTTCAGACTAGAGCCCTGACTTTTTCGGGTTTATGGAAATGATTCTCTCCATGATTTGATGGAAATGACTGAAATTTAACTCCAAGCCTCCGAAATTTCGGAAGACCTCAAACTTGTTCATTGGCAATTGTGGTTTTGCCTGTTTTTCTTTCATATTAGATCATATTCGTGCCACATCTTTAGCATCTCACACTTCCTTTTTGTCTGTGTTGATGCCTGAAGTTTTTCCTCAAATGGCTATCATTTTCTCTCTCTCTCTCTCTCTCTCTCTCTCTCTCGTTGGAACTTGGATGATGTTGATGCCTCTATTCTTTCACTCGAATCTTTTGATTTAATTTCCTTTCTTTCTGTTCTCAATTAGTCAATTGACATAACAAGTGAGGTGAGCAAGAGGACATGGACTATAAAATTCAAAACACTGATCATCTTTGATTCACGAATAAGGGGATAAGTTCGACTATTTGATCCCTCGTTTCGAATATTGCAAAATTACTCCAGGATAACTTATCACAGGTTACTATTCGTTTCTGCATTTGCGGGTGTTTTTTTTTTTAGTCTTGTAACTTACTGTATGTAATCCTTTCCGTGATGTTTTAGCTTATCAAGTAAATGACCTAGGCTGAAATGGTCATAGTACAAAACATGTTACATGTATACACCTTTTACTACTTGAGTGTTTGATTTTATCTTTTCTCTGTTGACATTGAATGAGTGAATTCCTAACAAAACCATGATTTTTGCTCTTCAAGGTTAACCACGGCAACTTGGTGAAGCTAGAAGGGTTCTGCATAGACCCTGAAGATGGAAACTGCTATCTAGTTTATGAATACGTTGAAAATGGATCTCTTTCCTCGTGGCTCCACGATAAAAAGAGAGATAAGTTGAGTTGGAAAGCAAGGCTAAGAGTTGGCATTGATGTATCCAACGGTCTCCAATACATCCACGAACACACTAGGCCGCGAGTGGTGCACAAAGACATCAAGAGCAGCAATATCCTCTTAGATTCAACCATGAGAGCCAAAATAGCCAATTTCGGGCTAGCGAAATCCGGTCACAACGCCATAACAATGCACATCGTTGGAACTCAGGGCTATCTGGCCCCTGAGTACTTATCCGATGGAGTGGTTTCGACCAAAATGGATGTGTTCTCCTTTGGTGTGGTTTTGCTCGAGCTTATTTCGGGGAGGGAAGCCATCGATAGAGACGGGAAGCTCCTGTGGAAGGCCGTCGACGGAATTTTGGAGGGGAATGAGGAGACGAAGGAGAAGAGAGTGAGGGATTTTATGGATGGTGCCCTTCTTGAAGAGGCTTCCTCAATGGAGAGTGTTCTGAATGTATTGGCTGTTGCTATTTCTTGTCTGCATAGAGATCCTTCCAAGAGGCCTGGCATGGTGGATATTGTTTACGCCTTGTGCAAGAGCGATGAATTTGTTTTCGATGTCTCCGAGGAAGGGTTGTCTCCGACTAAAGTATCGGCACGATAAGTTTTCGCTGCGGTTTCGCCTATAACAACCTCTCCTGATGTCTCGGAGGATTGGTTTATCTTCGCGTCAACTATTAGCTGGGCGAGTTTAGTCACGGCAAGTAAGGGCGTTTCGGTCTGTATACTAGCTCTCCGCGATACTGTTGTGAGCAAGAGCATTGTGCAGTGAGTAGGTACTCCCATGGTTTGTGAATCATGTGTGTAATAATAACATGAGGGACCAAAGCAAATAAGTGAACAGGCTGTCTAAAAACTACCAAGTTTTGGGATTGCTTGTCACGTTACTAGTCTTAATGAAATATGTGGTTTACAATCATTTTCCCAACAAAATGAATCCTGTTTGTGGGTTGGTTTATGGTGTTCAGAATCTAAAGTTGCAACATATGTTTTTTGTTCGAGGCCTCGGACGTAGAATTTGCTCCATACTAAGATCTGAGGTTCGAAATCCTTTCGGTGCTATTAACTCCTTTGGGGTTAGGTCATACAAAGCTTTGCTTTGACTTTAATTGGGATTTCTGCAGGTGAGCGGTACGATTGGGTCTCCCAAGACTAATCGAGGTACACGTAAGCTAGTCCGGACACCTTATCAAGAAAACATATGTGGGAGCTACTGGTGCAGAAAGGCCATGGGAAGAAAAGATACTTTTAGATAGTACTATGATATGAGATAAACTGCTGGATTACAAACTACTCGCTTTGGGCTAATAGAAAAACAAAAGGCCATGGGAAGAAAAGATACTTTTAGATAGTACTATGATATGAGATAAACTGCTGGATTACAAACTACTCGCTTTGGGCTAATAGAAAAACAAAACTAAGGCCTTGTTGATAAACAAGAAAAATTAAGGCTGCTAATTTTGCCACTCCCTTTTTTGTTAACGACACTCTATTGCAAGTGTATTTTTGGTAAGGCTGCTTCTCTTTTATCAGAAAAATTGGTTTGGTCGTTCGATTCTCTTCGTGGATTTATATTTTCTACCACCTACATTGCACATGGTACAAGCTTTTTGTACACTATACTTTTGGCACAAACAAAAACAGTTTTGGCATTATCATTTTCCGTTTAGGGTAGTGCATGTGATAAAAAGATTGGAATTTTTGGAAAGCTAAGGCTTTGTTTGGAAAAGTTTTTATTTCCGATATTTTTTTAAAAGAGGCACCATAAACATATTTGTGTTTACAAAATACATAATCAATTCCACTAGCTTACGAAAATTCTAGAAACACAAAAAAAATTGCGTTTTCATTTGTTTTGAAATACTTTCGACAACCCAAAAAATAAATAAACAAAAACTATTATGGTCACCAAATATATTTATTGTTTTTATTTTTTTAATAAAAAACAAAAACTTATTTCTTGTTTTTCATGAACGAAAAATAAAAAAAAACTGACAACTTTATCAAACAAAGCCTAAATATTCTAATGGGACTTTAGAAACTTTACGGTGACTTCTTTTGTTGAGTCATTGTTTTGTTGTTATTAGATTTTGAAAGATTTTTTTTGGGGTTAAGATTATGAAATGCTTATTTTAGTACTTCAAGTCTAGAAGCATCAAGGAATAAAATATTTCTAACAAAGTTAAAGTGAGTGCACTAATAACAGAAAAAAGTTAGAAAACATCACATTCTTTTTGGACTTTTTTGCATATATATATAATTCATTTTGGACTTTATAGGGCAATTGTAGAAACAAGTTGCTAGTACATACATAGACTCTTCTATTTTTGTAAGAAAAATTCAATAAAGAGAAGGGAGGGAAGAGCACGGTAAACGAGTCTAGCTGTGTCGAGCTTATTACATTTTTTTCTTTCTAATTTACGGAAAATACGAGAAAGAGGAAAGAGGAAAAGTGAGAAGGATGAAAACCATTTCCCACTAAACAGTAAAATCTAGGACCGGAAACAAGTTGAATTGTGCCGAGCTTTGAAGTGTTCAAGCTCGGCTCGTTCAAAATTAGATAAGCTCGAGCCTACTAGTGACCATTACCTTATCACACTTTCAATTGAGATAGAATATGTAAAGGAAGAAAGAGGAAGGAAATCATTTCCCGTTAATATTAAAATCTTGGGCTGCAATGAGCTCATTTATGCCGAGTTTTAAAGTGTTCAAGTTTGGCTTGTTCAAATTAATCGAGCTTGAGTCACAAAAATCAAGCTTGGGCTTAGATCGTTTATTAAATAAGTCTTTATAACCGAGCCAAACATCTTCAAACAAGATGTATATTTTCAAACAAGTTGAGTTTTATAAATGAATTGAGCAACAACTAACTCGAGCTCGGCTCCTTGCCATGTTTTAAAGTATTTGAGCTTGGCTAGTTCAAAGTAGTCTAGTTTGAGCCACAAAAATCAAGCTCGAGCTTGAATTGTTTATTAAACAAGTCTTTATAAATGAGCCAAACATCTTCAAACGAGACGAGCATCTTCAAACAAGTTGAGTTATTATAAGTGAATTGAGCGACAACTAACTCGAGCTCGGCTCCTTTTCCGAAGGAGTTGACAATTTGACCCGATTGCGAACTGCTCGATTCGTGTTGTTCCCACTTTCTCCTACTGAAAAATCCTTGCGTTTTTTTTTCGCAAAGGCATCCACTGAAGTTGAGAAACAAACAAACAGAGAATAAATTCTATTCACCAAAAACCTCATTTTTTCACCATTGTCTATTTTGGGCCCCACCGAATGTCTATTGTTGTAATTTGAACTGTTCATATTTTAAGACCCGTAGTCTAGTATTGCCATACCAAACATCAGCTTTATTGAAAGTCGATAGATATATCAAAATTTGAATTTTGGTTTATAAAATGGACGATTTGATTCTATCAATAATAATAAAGATAAGGAGAATGATTTTCGCGCTCCAAAAAATGCCTAAGGCGCTCCACCTTTTGTCTTCATTAGACAAACTTCCTGAATTACCCTCTCAATATAAAACTTTTCTCCTAAAAAGTTTCTTAAAATACGTAAAAAGGTGGAGCATCTAAGATGTTTTGTAGAGCACGAAAACCTATAAAAAATTCTTCCAGGGAAAAGAAAGAACTTTTGCACGGAAAAGTTTTAGACTGAGAAGGTAATTCAAAAAGTTTGCCTAATGAAAGACAAAAGATGGAACCCTGAGGATTTTTTTGGAGTGCGAAAATATGCCTGATAAATTATCTATTTTGCAAAGTAAAATTCAATTTTTGATACTCTTATTGATGTCGGATTAAGTTTATTTTTTGCTTGAATACATTATTATCATACGAGGTCTACAAAATAAACGGTTCAAATTAACAATTAACACACGATAGGATCGAAAAAGGCGGCGGTGAAAAATTTCACTTTTCCACCTCCCGTGCGAAGAATTTATTCTCAAACAATAAACACCATCTCTCAGACCAAAGCAAAGCAAAGCAAAGCTGCGAGCACAAACACAGTTTCCCACTCTAATAAAAAAGCGCCAATAACCTGTCGCTTCCATCTCCGACACCTCTCTCTCTCTCATCATGGCAAACAACCCGTCGGAGGCCTACCCCGACGAGTTCCTCGAGCAAATCCTGGCCATGCCGTCGTACTCTACCCTTGCTGGAACCGACGGCGGCTCATCTCAGTCCGCGGCGTCTCCGCTCAGCTTCACCGGCGGAATGGGCCTCCAGCATCCGTTTATTCCGTTGGGCTTGAGCCTGGACAACGGCCGTGAGGAAATCAACGGTGGAGGTTTTGCTGGGAAGAGCGTGAGTGTCGATTTTACCCTTTTGGCTTTAGGGTTTGTTCTGAGTTTCACAGCCCTTTTGGATTGTGAGAAAGGGTGTGATTAGAAAGGGAGTCATTTCTCACCGAAATGGTGAGATTTGGTGAGAAAAGAAAAAGGACCAAATAAAAAAAAAACCATCTTTGTACTTTTTTGTACTTTTCTTATCAAATCCCTCAAGTATTCCGTTGGGTTTGAGCCTAAAAAGCTTTTGGGTGGATATGAAAGGGTTTGATATATCTATTTTTTTTGCAGGAAAGAGAATCTATGAACATGGGGAGTTTGTTTCCTGTGTTTGAGCATTTGCAGCCTCATTCTGTCCGCCAATCCGTTTCTCACCAGGTTCATATAAGCGCCTCATTAATCCTTAGTTAGTTTCATATACATACACAAGCACATGTTGTTGTTGATATGTCAGTTTTCTTGGTGTAAGTAAGATCTTGATCTGAGTTGTTGGTACCTTAAAGAATGAAATTTGAGCTATTTCTATGTCAGAGGCACGGGAGTGATAAATGATACGAGGAACCCTTGACCACTAACTCTATTTTGATTACTACTGTGAAACTCCATTTTGAGTTTCCGTTAGCACAATTTACTGATTTGGGAGTTTAACGTTAGCAAAAACGCACACGTGCATATGGTTAATTAACAAAAAAAATTCTGTGGACTTCCAGTGTAAGGTCTGGTTGTGTAAATGTTATGGCTATATGAACATGATTGAGGAGTTGTTGCTACATGAAAGCATGAAATTGGAGATTTTTATGCAAGATGAAAGGCTGTCTAGCTCTACCTGTATGGACACTAAAAATTGAAATTCCAGTGCATGAAATTCGAACAGCATAATCTTTAAATGTTTTAGGATTTCAAATGAACATGAACAGTAAGTTGTCCGGTGGAAACCACTTCTGCACAGAAGCTTATGATGTATTGAGTTATCAGTTATGAAATTTTCCGTCTTTCAGAACTTGGATTTGAAATTGCGACTGGCTTGCGGATTGTTTTGCAGGTTTTCCATGGTCAACCGACCACCAGCACAACAGTCTCTGTGCCCCATCCACCTTCCATCCGCCCAAGGGTGCGGGCTCGACGTGGGCAAGCCACAGATCCCCACAGTATCGCTGAGAGGGTAATTCAAATAACATAAGTACAAAAGCTGTTTAGGGAGCATATTTGGTTGCAAAGTATCGTTTGGGGAGAATAGTGTTTCATAACATGGACTCCAAATGATATATTCCATAGCTGAAGGAGTTGTCACAAAGACACAACGTAATATGTTCAATGAATATGTATTAATGATTAACCATTTAAAGTAGATGTGTGTATCTGTATATTGAACGTCAGAGGTGAGGTTGGATTATCTGATTGAAATAGTTTTGCTATTTAACCTAAAAGGTAGTACTTTACGTCTATGTTTTTGTTTCTGTTCATCTTTTCTTTGCATTGAGAGCTTTTTTTCTCTTGTACAGTTGCGTAGAGAAAGGATAGCAGAAAGGATGAGGGCTTTACAGGAACTTGTTCCCAGCTGTAACAAGGTCAGTGCTTTTTCATAATTGTTAAAGAAATGGTTTTTCTTCTTTCCTTCTTTTGGGGTTTAAAGTCATCAAAACCCGCATCCAAATTTATGCCCGAATTGACAATGGAAGACATTGGTACTTCTTGTTCAACATCCCACAAAAAAATGTGGGATTACTGCCTAGGGTAGGTAGTTTTCTTGTCAGGTAAATACTCTTGACAATTTACATCCTTTCCCTATAAGCTAGGGACTTTACATTGATGGAGCAAGGAATAAATAAATTACCAGGGAAAACCATAGAGGATGTGGTTGTATTGAGAAAATTGTAGGTTGTGATAGCCTTATGATCGATTTACCAGAAGTCCAGAAGGGGAAAAAAAAGCGTTTAGCATGCCACCACGTTGGCTGTGTTTGCGTACAATTTAAATGTTTGTCTACATCTTCCGAGCATGAGTTTGTCTACACTATCACTACCTGTGATTTGCGAGTGACTGATTTATTTAAGCATCTTGCTTTGAAGTTCTATGGTGATACTTTGTGAAGTTTACCGCGTTGATGTCTCCTTTGGTGTGGTTATGGATGAAACATTTTAGATTATTAGCTGCGATTAATCATTGTGAAAGAAGCTATGGTTCAGTGCTTGTGGTATGAATAGACTTTCCAGTAAATTCCTCGTATTGACGCATTGAATTTTTCTGCAGACGGATAAGGCTGCCATGCTTGATGAAATTCTTGATTATGTGAAGTTCTTAAGGCTTCAAGTCAAGGTAAAACATTTTTTATAATTTCTCAAAGTGGTGTAATCATGTAACCAATATCATCACATGTTTATAAAATTGACCTACGGAGGATGATTCTTAGTTGCTTGTGGGCATTTCCCGTCCTGGTTTATGCAACTTTCGAACAACCAGACATACCATAGTCTTTCCTTGACTTGGAAAACTACCTACTTGTTTTCTTGGCCAAATCTTGCTCTCCTTGCTCGTGTAACATTTTAATGAAACTGTAGTTGTCAATTGTCATCACCAGCTTCAACTCTTCATCTACGAAGTTACTAACTTCTAAATACGGCGATTAATATTAGAGAAGTATTTGTACGCTGTCAAATTATAGGCCATGGAAACCTAGGTTCCTTTTCTGAGATGGATCCATTCAGCTTTTTTGTGTGTTGTCAAGAACAATGTTAGCAAGGGCCAACTTGAACCAAAGGACAAGTCCAGGGCAATAAAATATGAAAAATAGCTGAAAACTTTAGATGATTGGGGTAGGGGTTTGGTGGTTTTGCGCATGCGCGGGTAGTCAGTGACTCAGTCTCACTTCAGGTTTAACCCCGTATTAGTCACTTTTATCTACTTGAGGTTTACCCATCCAACGTGTTCTGATATTTATTACCTACTTTATGACCAGGTTCTAAGCATGAGCAGGCTCGGTGGAGCTGGTGCTGTGGCCCAACTTGTGGCCGATATTCCACTGACATCAATTGAGGTAAGAGAAAATAATGGAAACCATTTTTCCATTCTCGAAAAATACCTTTGGATAAATTAATATATCGTGATTTCCCATATATCCCTTGGTAACAAATTCACTTTCCGATACATAGGGAGATAACAGTGGTGGATGCAACCAGAATGCGTGGGATAAGTGGTCAGATCACGACGTAGAGCAAGAAGTGGCTAAGCTCATGGAAGAAGATATGGGGGCCGCGATGCAATACCTGCGATCTAAAGCACTTTGCGTCATGCCCGTATCCCTTGCTGCACTAATCTATCCTACCCTCCCACCAGATGCCCCAGAACTTGTCAAGGCCGAACGACCCGAACCAAATGGCCCGTCATAGACCCTCAACCAATCGCACGTGCCTACAAGAACTCCAGATGGCCATAATCCTACAGGTTATTTTGGCATTTTGTGTTAATGGAATCAAAGTCGGATTCCACCATTTTGGCTTTGTTATCCATTGAAGAATAGAAAAATGAAGGCAGTACAGCGCTTTTTTGCCGCGGTCAAGCAACTGGAGATATTTTCAATGTTATCTTCATATACTGTGGAACTCAAAGACTCTTGCTTGGTGGAAGTGGGACACAAGAAAAGCGATGGGATTGGTAGTATTTTGATATATAAAGGAAACAGTTGGAATGATTTTTGGCCCAAGTCATGTTCAGGAATGATGTTGGGTTCTCTCCTTTTGGTTAGTGGGATTGATAAAACGATCTTTGAACTTTTGTTGTACCTGCACAATGGTTATGTTGTAGTACTAGTCTTTATGGTGGAGATCATCATACTCCATAGACAATGCGATTGCTTAAGTTTGACTCTTGGATGCAGTTGTCTCTCTGTCGCTTTGATAGATCTAATTTTCTGTGTTGTTATTTTTTGGGGAGTTATGTGTTATTTAGAAAGGATAAGGGGTGTCATCTGGATAAACTCACAACACCCACATTACCTAACGAGGCACCACGCCACCTTACGCTTGCAAGGTTTCAAATCCCTCCCAAGGCTACAAACTCTTCAAGCTGTTGGTTACACTTTGATTACTTGCAACTCGATTAATCTTGATATTCTGTAATTATCAGTTGGGTAGACCTTTAGTAGCGCTAAGGGTTTTCGGTCGGTGGTGAGATTCTATGGACGTATTTGCGATAGCTATGGACACAAATTTTTGATTTTAGCTTCAGGCTCTGCTGGAGATTTTAGATTTCGAATTTTAGTAGAAATTGAGAAACATGTTTGTTGTAGCTGCAAGACTACGAGCATTTTATTCATTTTTTGAGAATTTGTGTTGCAGAATTTCAAAAGCTATCCAAACCTAGTTTTGAAATTTTGAGAATTTATTTCCTTTTTCAGGTTTTCAGAATCTATAGATTCTAAAATTCAGTTTTATACTCCATAATTTTTGAGAAACATTCTTAACTGATTTTTAGAAACTAGAACATGAAAATTTACTCCCTCCGTCCCGAAATGTTTGTCCGATCCGCAAAACAGGGACTCAAAAACAATGGATTTCTTTCAAGAAAAAATTCAAAAAAATTTCATAAATTTAAAGAACTCATCAATATCTAGTGAATTGCTGAAAAAATTTGGAGTTTTTCTTGCAAAAATTTTATTATTTTTACGTCCTCGTTTTGTGGACCTGACAAACATTATGGGATGGGAGAGTATGAAAACTATTTTTCTCAAACACACACTATGCCCGAGTGTCATGTAGTGAAACATATTCTACTAAGAGTATCCACAATGCTATAATAAAATTTTTTTTTTTTAAAAACTAACAATATTTGTGCAAAATATGGCTCACAATGCTATAAATCAAACTTAACAACCTCCTTAGAAATAATCAAATTTTGAGTTTTAGATAACCAAAACTAAGGCCATCCACAGTGATATAATAAAAAATGGATAACCAAAAGTTGACACATCAGCTTTTGATTATTCATTAAAGATGTTACTAAGCTTAACAAAGTTGAGGTTTACAATGGTCGTTTCTAGTCCATAACCAAAATAAGGGGTCTACGACAATTTCACTTTCTCTCCCCCTCTGTTTCCCGCTATTCACTTCCCTCCATTTACGGTTTTTTTTTTGGCAAAAATATATCGATTCTCTTCCTTAATTTTGGTAAAAAAATCGATGACTTCATGTCTTCATTCCCTTCTATTATGATATATATATATATATGGGTGGGGTGGGGGGAATAGAAATGAGAAAGAAGAGTGAAATACCTTAATACGGCGACGATGGGTTGAATTGAAGATGATCGAGAGATATGAACTTCACTTTTGGAGGGAAAGAAAGAAACATAGTTTGTGGGTGAAGTGAAAAAGATATAGAATAGGCGAAGAAGAGAAGAAGAAAATACCAATTGAAACAAGCGTGTATACAAATTTTGGAACTAGTTAACTTATGTGATGTGGGGTTGATAAATTTTGATTATTGAAAAAGGTTGCTAGTTTTGGTTATCCAAAGCTTAAAATTTAATTATTTCTAAGGATGTTGCTAAGTTTGATTATACCATTGTTAGCCATATTTTACACAAACATTGTTAACTTTAAAAACAATTGACTTTTGATTATACCACTGTGGATGGCCTAACAATCTTTTCACAATAATCAAATTTAAGACCTTATATATTTTCATTCAAATACACCAATCATTATAAAAAATGTTCTATTTCTCTTCCCTTTTTCTCTCTTTCTTTTCGAACAATATTTTCGAAAAAAATTATTTTACCATTTACCAAAAAAAAATGTTTTTTTTAGAAAACAATTTTAAAAAAAATTCTTTTTTTATTTTTTATTTATAGTAAATGGTTTTTATTAGTTTCAAAACTATTTTAAAAAAACTATTTTCCACTGTTCACAATTTTTATTTTTTTGTAGTTTGAAAAGTTGATGTGACAAATTTTGGTTATTCATTTTGATTATGCCATTGTAGCCATCTACATTGTTAATCTTAGCAATTTCTTACATAAATAATCAAAAGTTGATGTGACAACTTTTAGATATAAATTTTTGATTATGACATTGTGGATACCCTAATATGTCACATGGTACCAAAAATATATACACAAAAATATGATTATCGTAACTAGAGGTGATAATCTCAACCCACATTTCTTAACCCGCCCAAATCCATCCACTTATAACCCAACCCGCCCATATTGTATAATGGGTTGATATGAGTTGGACCCATATAAACTCATATTAACATGGCTTTAAATGGATTAAAAATGGGTTCAATATGAATTAGACCTAAAATATCCATTCTTGCACAAACGTTAATCACCTCCTGTACCGGACCAACTTCGGTCTTCCTTTATGGAAAAATGATGGCCCAGGACGTGTTTTGATAATTAATACCCGTAAAGGACAAGTTAAGAATATTTGTTAATGCTGAAAATGTCATTGACAGATATTAATTATCAAACACGTCATTGACCGTCATTTTCCTCTTCTTTATTCACTTCAATTAGATTCCCTTACGAATTCTCTCTCTCTGTCTCACAAAGACTTTTTGAAAGAACTAAAGCTAAAACAAATCTGGATTTGGCAAGTTAAAATGGCCTAATATTTTTTTGTCTTTAATCAAGATTTTTTCGTATTTGATAATTTTGCGCTAAACTTTTGTGAATTAGTGATTTGTCTTTATTCAAAAAATTATGAGTTTCGATAATAATTTTTACTTTTTCGACTCATCTCGTTGAGACGAATCAGTAAGTTTTAAGCTTTATTGTTTTCCGTCCTTAGTAAATTTACAAGCATAGCTACAAGAATCTAAATAAATAACACCAGAAAACAGGGAAATAGAAAATAACCTCGGAAAACAATTCATCGTCACCATCATCATTCCAACCGCCATCGTCGTCACCGTATTCGTCGTCGTAGCACTTTTGAGTCTTCAACAGTGTTATAAGTTTTATTTAGACTTCATTTAAACGTAATTATTTTTTTTCGTTTTGTGTATTTTGTTTTTTTAAATTTTTTTTAGATTTGAGCGATATTTTTTGAATTAATCATTCGTCTCGACGAGAGTAGTCTAAAAAGTACAAAATTATGACCGAAAACAAAAAAAAAATTCACTACTAAAGACGAATTTAAAAAAACATCAAGCAACTGTCTTATTTATCTAACGTGTCGTCCTATTTGAATTTTTTCAATATCGGTCCATATTTTTATACTTTTCCAATTTGTCTCGTCAAGATGAACGATTAACCCCAAAAATTACGATGAAAAACTAAACAAAAAGTTACGAAAAGTAAAAAAAGGGTAAGTGGGGACAGGGGAGAAGAGAAAAGTAAAAAAAAAGAGAGGGAAAACGGGTAGGGGGAGAAGAGAAAAGGAGGGGAAAAAAAAGGGAAAACGGGTGGCGGGTTTGGGTTTAACCTGACCCATTTCGACCTGATCCGTTTCAATCGTTTATCATTTAACCCATATTTGACCCATCCATATTTGACCCGACCCGTTTCAACCCGCTCAAATCCGCGAAGACCCACCATTTGCCACCTCTAATTGTAACATTCTCGAACCTAAGTTTAGATTTTAAAATCTTGTTAGGAGTGATAATGCCAAAACTGTTTTTGTTGGTGTCAAAACTTCAATGTATAAAAGTATTGTACATTTCACATGGTACAAGCCTTTTATGCACTAGAGTTTTGGCGCAAAAAAAAAAGGAGGCGGGGGAGTTGCTGCCCCTTAAAGGGGCAACAGCCTGCTGTCCCAGCAGAATGGGGTCCGCATCGGTCTCGCTTTGATGATCGGAAACGTTCACTTCGTAGATCTTGTCGAGTAGAACAAGTGTATCAAAAATTAGCTTGATCGGATATCATTAAGTGCTTGCTTGGAACACATATAACTTGCTAATAATGGGTTCCAATGGATTTGATCCAGTGTTTCGGATCCATTCTTTTCAAGATAAAACTATTTCGATAAGGCTCTTAATGATATCCGTTCAAGCTATTTTTTGGTACACTTGTTTTACTCGACGAGCTCTACGAAGTGAACATTTCTGATCATCAAAGCAAGACCGATGCGGGCCCCATTTGACCGGGACAGCAGGCTATTGCTCCTTTAAAAAAACAGTTTTGGCATTATCATTTTTCTGAATCGGTCACAGAAAATTATGAATTGATGAAATACTGTTCACACAGACAGCTATCCTAACTCCATGACCTAATTCCCAAACGACGCTCTCTCTCTCTCTCTCTCTTGTTCGGCACATTTCACAGGACCATGGCGCACGGTGGCTACGGCAAGCGCAGGGTCGCCGGTCGGAAACCTAAACCGGTGGGCGCCAGTAGTAGTAGTCGAGGTTCCAAAGGACTGGGCGTCGACAAGAAAGCCAAGCCTAAGCCCAAGTCCGTCTCTATCAAAAATCAGATTCGATCCATCGAACGTATGCTCCGTAAGGTTAGAATCTCTCTCTCTCTCTCTCAACTTCAATCAGTTACCAAAGCTCAGTATCCTTCAATGGAATTTGCTTTGCACACAAACATATGCATATGTAGCTATTTTTTGAACACCCAATCGTAAAAATCTTGAACACCCAGCTCAAAAATATTTGAATACCCGTCCAAAAATAATTGAACACTCAGCCCACAACCCAATTACAACGCATCAATCTAGGCAATTCCTATTTGAATACCTAATACATTAATTCAAACAAAGCTCACAATCATAATAAAAGAAAGTTGAAAAAAAGAGGGAATAGAATAATCTATTGGGCTAAGTATTGTGTTCTTCATTCTCTCTCCATGTTTATGTTTATTTTGTATTCATGACATTAACTGCATTAGTTTTTTTTTTTTGTTTGATTAGCTTATGAAATTATGGACAAGCTTAAAAAAATTCAACTACGTTCCAAAACTCCTCTAACTTTAACAATATTCCTTCGAATTCTGGTCTACCATAGAAATTCTCCAACATATCATTCTATAGAAGAGCTTATCTTCAAAAATGTCTGCTCCAACCTATTCGTCTCAATATCTTTTAACAAGGCACTAGTAGTTTAATACGTTAGTTTAACGTTAAAACAAAATATGAGATATCGTATATGACAACGGTAAAATTTTACTCTCCATTCTCAAAACATTGTTCACTACGCAATAGGAGAACATTGAAAAAATTGAATTTTTGTTGACAAATATATGACTGTATTTTTAAGTTCTAATTTCGTGCAGTAGACAATTTTTTTTTTCAAAAGTGGTTTTTTTTACTACACTATTTAATTATGCTAATATTTGAGATTTTGTACATATATTGTTGGTTAATCGATGAGCCAATAGAGTTAAGGTAATATCTGAACACCCTATTATAAATTTCTAGAGCCGCCACTGCTATCGGGTGAAATTAACTGTGCAATTATCTCTCTCCAAATGCCCTCTCTATGTGGAGAAAGTAGGCCTAAAATTGTGCGAAATATGAGGTATCTTTTATCAATCCTGCTGGACTCTGAACGGATTTGCTTCTGGCGTATGTATGGACATGCCATAACCACTTGAGTTCTATTGTGAAACTAATCTATTTCTTTTGGCTCTTGGGGTCTATTACTTCTAGATTCTAACTGAATGTTCGGTGGTATATACTTATGAAGGATCTTCCACCTGATGTTAGAGAGGCTCAAGAAAAGAAGTTGGAAGGGTTCAAGAAACAACAGGACATTCACAATCGTCTTGCTGTGGAACGTAAAATATTTTTGCGTGACAGAAAGATAAAGTTTTTTGGTAAAGATTTGCGTTTTGTGGTTACCAAAGTTTTTAGATTTTCTTTCCGAAACTGCGTTCACTGAATGGCATGGGATCTTTGTCTTTGGCATAACTCATGGAACTTTTATTTGCTATGATCAGAGAGAAGAAAGATTGAACGAAGAATCAGACGCTTGGAGAAAATGCAGCGGACTTCATCTGGTCAGTCCCAAGAGGCAGAGGTTGCTGAGCAGCTTTCTAAGTTGAAAGAAGATCTTGAATATGTTCGGGTATACTACATATTAGAAACTCCGCTGCCTTTGGCTTTTTATGAATGATAAGTTATGTGTATAACAGTATAAGCATTTCCTATGCATGAACATAAACAAAAGAAACCAAAATTTGTGTTTAAATTGATCTGGCGTTGCCGAGAACAATTTTGCATCAAACCACTTCAGTCCACTCTAAGAAATATCAATTTTTGGAAAGCAATTAGCTTGCCTCGTGTTTATAAATGGGCTAAACGATGAATCCTTTGAATGTTCTGTACCTCTCTCTATGTTAGTCTGAAGCGTAGTTTCTTATCTTACAAGTCCTCAATCCTGAAGTCAGACATCCAATAGGATATTTGCTCCTTTATGCTATAAAGTTTGTTGTATCCCTCCTATACTAAGATTAAGATATATGGAGGTTAGTATGTGGATAAAGTGGATCTTTAATATGAATTGCAGTTCTTTCCTAAGACTGAGAAGTATGTAGCGTTATTCATGGGAGGTGATGAGACAGACATGGTTGATAGAAGAAATAGATTACGTAAGCAGATCAAAGCCAACATAATTGCTGCTGCAGCAAGTGGGAAGGATCTGGAAGGTATCTTCTTTCTATGACTTCTTCCAGTGGATGTCTATTATAGCACGCAACTCTTTCGATTGCGGTGGATCTTGGGATTTAATTATTAGTACTGGCATTTAGCTGGAGTGTAACTGGTGCATTTTTTTATGGCACCTTCTAGTAAGCCTTGTACCTTTTTTTTGTTGTAATGCATGACACTGGCATCACAGAAACTCTCTCAATGATTCTCTCTTCTTTTTTTTGGGATACCTTTTTCATACCTGTTTCTTATTTCGACTTTTTGCCTTACAAGTTGGTTTTTATATTTCTGGAAGCCTGAATACCAGCCAAGGAATGACTATATATGGTGCTTCGGTCTTTCCTTTCATTTTCGCCTCTTTCTTTGACGTAGCGTTTCTTTCTTTGCTGGTGTTTGTTGTTCGTGTGTTTGAGTGCTGGTTTCGGGGGTTATGGGGGTTTGATCAAAGTGGAAGAAAATCTAAACATGCCACCAGCTGTTGATTTGAGGTTGCGTCTTTTTCCTCTTCTGTAAAGCGGGTGGCACACCGCACACAGTCCATCCCTGTACTGACGCGTAATTTTTGTGGTTTGTTTACAAAAAAAGAAAAGGAATATGCATATATTCCCATGTTTTGCGTCTGATGGGGCTGAGCGCTGGACTTCCCGAGTGCAGTTCGTCCCACTTCAGCTTCTATTAGTTGGAAGATTGGTGGTTTGTTTTCTCTTCATGCACAAAGGTTATACGGCCATAGGCTGCAATTAGAATATTTGGAAACGAATGTTCAACAGTTTCATGTAGTTACTAATATTTATTGTCCTTGTCTAGCCCTATCCCCGTTTGTTCTTTTTAGGAGTTATAATTAGCATTATAATTGCTAGGAAGACCTGTCGTATCTTTTTCTTATGCTTGTATCAGTGCTTTTGACCCCAATCAAAAGCTACTAAAAGAAAAAAATCATACTCTGCACGCGTCACAAAAGAGGCTTTCGTTATTGTTACCTGATTTTATTCTTGCAACATAGGGGCAATTCTATATGAGTGGTCTTTTGCCCCTTTTTCCAATTCGATGTTATAGATGATTTCACCTGCTAGTTTATGTGAGCTTTTGTTAGTTTACCAGGTTATCATGGATAGTATTTGTTGATGCTTTTCTTTTGGACATACATTGACAGAGACAGGAAGCGAGGATGATGGGCTTTTGGATCTGAGTGAGGATGATTTCTTCTTAGCTGGAAGCTCCAGCGATGAAGCTGAGGCAGATGACGAGTGGACAGATAGAAGTGCTAGGTATACTATGTATACTACATCCATGGCTTCATTCCAAATTTGCCTGTCCATCTTTCTACTTTTGGATATCTCCAGTAGCAAGTCCTCTTTGAAAAGTCCAAAGTCTAGAAGTTTTAGTTTCCCAAACTCTCACTTACCAATGGATGTCAATGTAGGACGTTAACCCGTTTCAACTTCAAAGCTTACTGCATCTCTCCTTAGTTGGATTACGTAAATGTGACTAAGATTATGATACTGTGGGATTGCATTCTAAGAAGCACATACACTTGTATGGAGGAGGCGTGTCTGAGCTGTGCAAAACAAAGACAACCAGCGGACACTTCTAAAAGCGTGTCCGATGCTTCTTGAGTGTCTTAGTTAAAAAATTAACATAATAATACCTAAGAAATTATTGACACGTCTCATAGACACTTGGCAACACTTCTTGAACCATCTGAACACCCCTATATGATGACTCTTCTCAGACTAACAAATAACAATGATCTGCATTTTTTTGAATGCAACTTATGCACGCGATATACTTTTCGATACTTCCATTAAGATTTGTTCTTCTCCGCTTGACTTAAAGCCTTTCTTACCTCTTTTTCTTTTCGTGAAAAAGAAAGAATAAAACTTCATAGATGGTGTTGTGCGAAAAAAATTTAATGCACATATCGATAATCCTCAATTACTATGAGTTTCGTTACAGCTTGTCTCTTCTTGTGTTACATGCTTGTATTACCCTTATAATATTGCATTTCCATCTTTAGACTTTTTCGATCGTAGATTTTTATATCATTTACTTTGCAGGGAGCAAGCTTCTAGCGCTTCTGGCAAAGCATCTGGCATGTCCAGCGACGAAAGGAATCAGGTTTTTCTGTCCCCTTAATATTGTTGTTATAGTAAGATCTGTGACTATGAGGTTATGGCCCACATAGTCTAAGTCCACATTTGCTTACTTTTCTTCTAAATTGTTGTAGAGGCATATCTCTGCTCGAGCTCTGATGCCGCCTCCTCGGCCATCAAGCAAGTCATTTTCAAACCCAGTTCGCGGTAAATCAAGGTTTGGAGGCTCATCAAGCAAGAAACAACCCTCACGGATGGCTGAGATGTCTACATCTGGTAACACATCGAATAGTACAAGTGAATCTTCCTTCAGAAACAGGGGATTCTCAGATTCACGGACAGGGCAGAGTAATCTGAGTTCCAATTCTGACGCTCACAAACCCAGAAGAAAAAGAAGGCCTAAGAAGAAAAGACAACAGGTGGAGTTCTTGTGACCGTATTTAAAACATTTCTGCTGGCATTATCAATTGCATCTGCTGCTTAAAATGATAATTGTTTATCCTCAATGACTTTTGTTGGTTTTAGCTTGCACAATCTGTACCATGCTTTCGTTGGATTGCTCTTTGACATGAGTAAAAAGGAGTTGTTCCTCTTCCAAGACATCTACTTAGTTTTTCCGATGTCCGCTATCTAATGGCATCTTCATTTTGGACAATGGAATCGAGTTCAATATCATGAAATTGTATTCGAGACTTGCATAATACATGGGTTTTGTGGGTAAATAAGAATCGGAGAAGGGAAGAAGGAATAGAGTTGGAGGAATCCTTGTAGATCTAAGTAGAAAGAAAGTGGAAAGTTTTTATCAAATCGTAAATTGACTCCCACTTGAGGGGAAATTTATAGCATCAGATCAGAAGATTTTAACATAATGTCATGATTGTAACTTGTACACAATGCAAAAAACTGCACGCATGCTAGTAAATTACCGATTAAGTGATTGTCATCCTCTGCTTCGTCCACCACCTTTGGGATATGCAAGACAACTCTGAGTCTCTGGCATAGCTTTGTCGAACTCTGTAGCCCAAACCAAAGAAAAGCACCCCCCTTCGGAACCAGCTTCACCCCTCTTGTTTTGTTTTCCGGTATTTTCTGGGGACCCTTTCTTCTTTTAGTGATGGGGTACCTTAATTTTCTTGCCATCAAGATCCATGTACTTTTTAGCTCTTTCCCTTTGTTGAAAAATTTAAATGTTCCTCATTTGTCTCCTTTAGTTCCTCTCTTGACTGACTTGTCATCCGTCACCACACGACCAGGTAACCTGAATACCTGATTCATCGAATAACTTCTTTTAGAGTCTGCATTTGTTTGATTTTGGTTGGGGTTGATATGAATGTGCGAATGAGAAATCTGATTGTTTTCCACTTACTTTAGGGTTTACAAAGTAAATATTTTGCATTCTTTTGGGTTATATAGTGCGGTGAGTAAGATCTGTCTGACTGCAAATTTTACCATCGAAATGGTTGGTAATTTCTTTATTTTGGAACTCAGAGATTGCTTTACTTCTTTGTCCACAGGCATGATTTCATAAACCCTTCTGATACAAATCCATGACCAGCTGAAGCACTTCATCGGATGTTGGAGATTGAAGCACTTCACAATTTGGTTTAACAAAAACTTGTTTTTTCTTTTTTTTTCTTTTTTTTCCCCCCGCTTTCTCCGTAAACAGATACTCAGGAAACTGTTTGTACTTTGTACCCTTCCATTTGATGTTTACGCCCCTCCTGTGAAGCTGCTAGGGTTTATCTATAAAATTCTTTTTGTATTCAATTAGGTAAATTACATTGTATGATGTTGGTATAATGTTTCTGTTGCAGAACTGACTTCTTCATGTAGCTTGTCTCTAAATTACTACTCCTACTATGTATTAGGAAGAATTTCAGTTTCTTTTCTTTCTTTTTTTTGGCATCAAAGAACATCATATATATAAATAAGAAGAAAGATTACAAGGGTTTAACAATTATAAAACAAAACACAACTGTGCTAACGCCTAAGATAGAGGGCGCCGGCGACATGCAAAGGTCTGAAAGCCTAAGGAACAGAACACAGTGTGAATATAAGAGAAACAACAGAAAGGAAAATAAAAATACGATAACCAAACAGCACTCATCGCCTCCGCCACGAGCAAGCCTCAAGAACACACAACCAAGGACTCCAACAGTACCACCATTGCCCCAACCACAAGGACGTGCCAACAGGACCTCCATCGACTTCCAATCTTCAGTTTCTTATAAGGCAGTTATTACATTAAGTTTTGCTCGTCCAAATAATCTAAATCCTAATTTACACTTAACTGAGGTTAGCGTATCTAGTTGTTTACATATTAGGTATGTTCCTGCTTATAATTAAGCGTGGGGCGTATCGTATTCATCGAGTTCTAGTAAAATGAGCGGAACTGGACTAGTTTGATTAGGTATGTTCCTGCTTGCATTTTCTTTTACTTCACTTTCTATCATTTTCACTTTCTTTTGTATTTTTCTCGCTAATGAAACGGACCAGTGAATCAAAACAGGGAAAAAAACCCCTAACAATTCCTGGATATCAAATCTCCACTGCCTCACCTTCATTGCATTAAATCCGTGGTCATTACTTTGTGAGACCAAGATGTTTCTGTATTCATCATCATCAGCCCTGTATAGCGCATAGGACCACAAAATGGTAGCTCAAAGGGTCCAACCAGGGCCACCACCTTTGCTGCATGCAATGTGCAGCCCCATCACTCCGAGAGTCCGAATTATTAGCCTGTGATGCTTGTGACGTTTCCTACGTAGTACTCCCAACGATTTACGTAGCGACAAATTATTTGTTAGGCACAATATTATGATTCATTCTTGATGGGTGGTTGAGAGACAGAGTTACCAAAATAGTGTAATGGCGATATGTGGAAAAAAAAAACAGCACATGACAAGGACACATGGTACTCCGGGAGTACCCAATAATTGGCCCATTACCTCATAGATTATTGAGCAAACTTCACTTATACTCCTTGCGGCTTGGGTGATGTGCGGATACACCTCTCACGTTCACTTTGTTGCATCCAAATCCCATGTGCTTTGTCCACGGACAGAATTGGGTGCGGCTGCGAATTTTCACATAGCACAGGAGGTGCAGATGCACAAAGTGAACGTGAGGGGCTCCCAAACCATAGGGGTACAAGTGAAGTGTGCCCTCAATTATTCCTAGCATAAAATGTGACATACACAAGAAGTTCTGTGAATTTCTTACCAATTCTGGCTTCCATTATCTCGAAAAATTGCAAAATTCTCTTTCTTGTGGCATAAGAATATCTAATACAGTCGATTGAAGTTAGTCATATTGACTTATATTTTATTTTGTACAAGTTTGAATAGTCTTTGCTGGCAAACCGCAATCAAAATTTCAACCTCTGAAATAGGCTTGTCAATGAACCTGATTCGAGCTAAACCCAATAGGATCCGAATCCAAATTTGGTTGATCTAATTTTAGTATAATCCGAATTTGAAAAGGAGGTATCCAATCCGAATCCGATTCAAGTTTTAAATATGGAACCAATCGCGAACACAAAAAGCACTTCCCTATCATGTTGTTGATGAGTTCTGAGTCGTAATTCACACGACAGTGTGGGAATAGGATTGCTCTTTGTATCTGCTGTGGCCCTACTAAACATTGTCTGGAAACAGAGAGGAGCCTTTTTCATGCCTTAATTGTTCTGGCTGTCAATCCCCAATTGCACACCAAACTATTTGCCAGTTATAGGTCTGTGCCCTAAGTCACATAATGTACGTGCGGGCCGGTATGAGAGCGCGAGCGTGAAAGCGTCTTTCAAAAATCTCCCAAACCACTACACTTCGTGAGTGTGAGGATTGAGAGCGCAAACGAATGCCGTTTTGAAGGATTATGTGACTAAGGTACTCGTACCATGTCTTTGTCCTACTAAGCCTCCTTGACCCGATGTGGGTGGTGCTATTGATCATAATTTTTTACCTTTTCAATTTTGTTCGTAAAGACGAATGATTAATTCTAAAAGATGGACGCGAATCCAACAAAGGTTCTCAAAAATAAACCAATTAAAATGGAGAAATGATTTTGCCACTCATTTTTTTGTTAACGCCACTCCCCTGCAAGTGTATTTTTGCACCAAAAATACACTTACAGGGAGTGACGTTAACAAAAAAAGGAGGGGCAAAATCAGCAGCCTTACAATGACAGTGACCATTATAGTTAAATTTTGTTGTAAAAAACACACCCTTATTTACAAGACAGATACTAAAGCGGCCTGGGTGCATAGTACAGTACCTGCGGACAGGGCCAAGGGTACTTATTAACTGGGCCCAAGTGATTCATTACCCAGTATAACTAGACTGGATTATATGTACAATAATTGCAAGGTCTAACCACCTTATATTTTCAAACTCTGTTTACCTAGAAACTCCAACCAGTAGAAAAGCAAAAACTAGGAACATTACAAATTATGCAACTAAAAAAGGGAAATGATAATGCTAAAATCGTTTTTGTTGGTGCCAAAACTTTTGTACCATTTGCAACGTACAAGACTTTTATGTACTAGAATTTTGGCACCAACAAAAACAGTTTTGACATTATCAATTCCCCTAAAAAAACACGCCAGTTATGTTGTGGACATCAACAGAGAAGGAATCATGCGATGACATTGAGATAAGATCTTACACAGTTACACTCTTCCTGCCAAAATCATTCAATGGATGTTCTCCTGAATGCGTGAATCAATGAATATATCAATAGAAACTATGATCTCAATCCAATGGGAACTCAATAGGAAACGAAAGCACAGAAATTGGAGAATTTGACAATATGGCAAAAGCTTAAGAAGGTAAAAGAAAAATATCACAAGCTTAGGCAGCAGAAAACCAGTGATTAAACAAGTAGCAACACCACTATCATAGTTTTTCCTAGCTTGTTCCAATTTTACAAGATCCTTTCTTGAAGATGGTTTATTTATAACACAGAGCAATAACTGTTCCACTTGCATCTACATTTTCCATCATCTACTTAAATATGTCCAACATAATCCCTCTAAACTGCACAACCTAGAAATGAATTAAGGATGTATAAACAGTGGGTGAATAACAACTACACCAACATTATCTCTGGTTGAGATGTCATAAATATCCACTAAACAAGATGGATTTTTCCTTGAGACTGCCACTTTGTCTTAGTCAATCCAAAAACATTGCCACTTTGTCCTTGAGACTGCTTTTCTTCTTCGTCAATGGGACTACTACCTCCGTACCAATGTTATTCTGCCTTTGTTTTGTGATATCACCTGCAAACGTCATGTCCTCTTTGATTAATCCAATCTTGTTTTCCTCCCGTGCGGGCTTCTTCAATAAGGGGCCCAAAAGCAGATCCAGCATGTCTTGAGCTGGGTCCCCAGTACTACACGGATTGACGACAGTACCTTCACCAGCAGAAGTTCCAACTGAATTATGAACAGACACCATTTCTTCATGCCTAGGTGATTTCCGGCTGCTATGAGGAGCACTGGGAAGCCCTCCTGACTCTTTCCCAGAAAAGGAAATAGCTGAAAGTCGTCTTTCCGCATCCTGTTCTGTATGCAATGACTGTTGTTGCTCCGTATGTTTGTCAGTTGCGATATACTGCACAAGAATTCACAGTAACATGAGATTTCTTAGCTACCATTCCTTTTCAAGTCTCCCTTATACCTATACATACACCAAAGTCGGCTTTTGTTGTTGTTTTGAGAATCAATTTCAATGACATTTTTCAGGGAACTTGGTTTGTTGACTGTTTTGTTAGCTTGTTTAAGGATTTTTCAGAAAAGAATTTTAAGGAGGAAATGCTAGGCACTGCCCAATGTTGAAGGATTTTCCAGAAAAGAACTTTAAGAAGTATTTTCCCTATGTCTGTGAAAATGTACCAACAGTGTCTGTGTAAAGGTCAAAATATCATGGAATCTGTGAAATGTGTGTTTGAATGCGAAATAATTTGGCTTTATTGTCAACTTAACCACCACCAATTGGGCAGTGGTTACGACTAATGAGACCCTTTTAAAAATAATTTGGCTTTATTCAATGAAGTAATTCACCCCATTTAGGCTATCAAAGTACAACTCAAATATCGTAGTCTACTGCTTCATGAAAAAAGTACCGAGTTTGTAATGCTACTGCAGAGTTTCAAATATCAAAACACTATAACAGAAGAAAATGAAAATCACCTCTTGCGCAATGCTCATTAAATCATCCACAGTCAACTCTCCATCTTCTTCCGGCGATAGTGTTTCAATTTCCTCACTACTCTCCCTGCTCAAACCATCTGCTACTCCTCGTTTCCCACGAGAGGATTTCCGACCCTTTTTCCCAACTCTGTTGCTTGTCTTCTTATCAGCAGCAGTTTCAGGGACCTCGTCATCACCACCACCTTCATCTTCTTCTTGAATTAATTTCCTTCCTCGTTTCTTTCTCTCGCATTTCACAAGAACACAAGAGTCCACTTCCTTAGACAGAGAAACGCCCTTTCTAGTCCGTTTGGACTTCGGTGGAAGAATTCGAGACACATTTCCTTCTTTTACATTGCTAATTACATTTCCATTTTCTTCTTTAGAATTTCTTACTCGATCAGCAGCAGCTACACCTATCATCCATAAGGGTAATCGCCGCTTTGTACCATCATCGTGGGGAATCAAAACAACTTCATCATCCATTATTGATACAATTGCTTGTCTTTTAAACAGTTTTTTTTTGTTTTGTTTTTTGGCTCACAGTCAGGTAAATCTTGCCCAGATGACCAAAGCCCAATCGCTTATCTACACAAAATAAAACAACACTAGATTATTAAATCTGCGGAAACAACCTTCTCAATACTATTAAAAGAATGATTGTGAGGTAAATCTTGCCCAGATGACCAAAGCCCAATAAATCGCTAATCTACACAAAATAGAACAACACTAGAATCTGTGGAAACAAGCTTCTCAATAGTATAAAAAGAATCATTTTTACAATATTATACATTTGAAGAACAAAATCAATTTTCCAAAAGGCACCCAAAAATGAGGAGAGAAATAACAAAAGAGAGAGAAAGGTTACGGTTACCTGTATTTATGTATGTCTAGGTTATCAGGGAAAGCAATCACTGTGACTGCGCAACGATCTCGGATTCAAATTCGAGCAAGTAAGGAGACTGAGCAATATTGGAGATTTGGTCTCGCGTGTGTGTGAGAGAGAGAGGTGGCAAATGTGCGGGTTTGGCCAGATTGAGACGGGTTGTGGGTTGAATATGAACGGGTCAAATTGACAGAGCAAAGTAAAAGCCCACCAAAGAAATTTTATGCTTCGTTGGTCACGTATTATATTTTTTGTGCCCTTATCTTGTGCTTATGGCTTGTTAGCTATGTAGTGTAATAAGTGTATGCCATTGATGGTGTTTAGTCTGTATAATGGGAATGCGTTTTGTAATAGGTAAATTATGTAATGAATGTGTTATAGACAAAGTGGACAATGTGTTGCCTTGTTTCCGTTGAGGTATGTCATGCCTTTGAATGACTACTGTTACGAAATGCCAAGATTTTCTGTTTTCTTTTGTCTAAGGCTTGTAAAGTGATTTGGAGTTTTAGTATCTGGTCTTTTGTTTTGGTTGCAATTCCAAGTCTTCAAAGAAATGTGATTTGGCCAAAAGTTTGGGGCATTTAGATCCAAATTATCTTTCCATTTTTCTGAGATTTTAATCCCACAACTGGTAATTTTTTTCAGCCTTCACCAAGCCAAGATCTAATGGAAGTTTTTGGGCATTGAAAGAAAACCATGTGCTCATGGCTAGGCATAGCTCTACCATGATTCTCCACATCAGATGGAAATAAGAAAAATCTCTGCTTGACATAAATTCCAATTGGTTGCTAAATGCACACAAAAGCAAATGTCAAATTACAATCAAATTCCCAATAAATCTCAATTAGTGTAGCATCGCAATCAAACTGCCACAAAATCCCGGTTCTATACTACGATTCATCTTTTTCCAAACATCCAATCCATACCATGTCCATAGCTGGAATTATAGTTTCTATCATGGTTTTAAAAAACGGTCGTTACGTAACGGAATTTGGAAGGGCCGGTACGGTTACGGCGACAAAAAACGGTGTTACGGGAATTCACAGGTGTAACGGCCGTTAATCGGTGTGTAACGGCCGTTACACCCGTTACACAGTTGCAGCCTATGTTTCGTCGGAGAGAGAGAGAGTACTGACCGTCGGAGTCGGAGGCGGAGAAGACGAAGCTGAAGCAGCGAGCAGCTGCTGAGAGCCGATCAGTTTAGGCCTTAGGGGCCCATCAGTTTAGACGAGAGCAATCTGTTTTGTTTTCAGGGTTTTAGTCTATTTTTTTTGGTTTGGGCCACTTGTGGGTTTGTTGGGCCAGCATCTTTACACTTGCCCAAAGCTTTGAAATCTCAATTAATGGGCCATAAAAACATATCTTACACACCCTTATAGTTAAATTTTGGGAAAAATGACGGTCAATGACGTGTTTTGATAATTAATATCCGCTAAGAACAAGCTAAGAATATTTATTAATGCTGAAAGTGTTCTTGACGGTATTAATTATCAAAACACGTCTTGACCGTCATTTTCCCTGAATTTTGTTGTCCAAAAAATACACCCTTATTTACAAGACAGATACTAAAGGGGCCTGGGTGCATAGTACAGTACCTGCAGACAGGGCCAAGGGTATTTAACTGGGCCCAAGTGATTGTGGGCTGATCTATCAAAACAAAAACAAAAAGGCAACTATAGAAATTGAGCATCTCAGAACCATGGTTGTTTAAAATCTACGATGCGGGACATGGACTATGTATGTAACGTATCCTACGATTCGTTTCGTCTCATTCTAAAAATTATACATATTTTATTCCGTATCCTTTTTATATTGAAATCCTAGGGTACGGTGACATATCGATCCTAAGATACATTCACGTATCCCGATTTGGTACGTATCCTACGATTACTTATTGAAGAGAAATTGTACCGTATTTTAAGAAACATAACTCTGAACGCATTCTAAATTATTTGATCTAATTATGGCGACATTCAAACCAGTGAAAAAAAAAAAAATCAAAACTCAAATAGAAGAAAGAACGTATTTTGATCATGCATGTTTCACATGAATCAAATAAGGGCTCTTCTTCTCTTCCCTTGACCAAGTCACCAGAAAACCTCATTGTGATACAACTCACTTGAGAGACTTGAAAAAATTCATCCTGAAACACTTATTTTTCATATATATATATATATATATATATAGAGAGAGAGAGAGAGAGAGAGAGAGAGAGAGAGAGAGAGAGAGAGAGAGAGAGAGCAGATATTTTTTTTAATTGTGATTAGGTGTTACTAACTTTTAATTGTATATCAGCTTTTGTTAATGTATCCTATGATACGCGATACGTATTCTGAAACAATTTGTAAACAGAAAAAAATGATAAATGATACGTATCCCGATTTGAAAACATTGCCCGTAACTAGACAGAGAAATCCATTGGTATCACTTGGCATATGCAATGTCGGTCGTTTGGATTTTATGCAGAGAAGTCCCGATTCGACAAAATCTTGCAAATAAGCGCTCAAAATGCCGATCTCAAGTGTCTGCACTCTGCAGTACTGTTGTACGCATAACATTCTGAACATCCTTTTTATGAATTTTTTTGAGCTACAAGTGTTGTTTCTATTTTCTTTGAACATAATTTTGATATGATTACAGGCCTCTTCATAGAAATAACCACAAATTGAGAGAATGTTGACCTAGTGTGTTACCTTCTCTACCTACCTATCATTGTACATATTAACTCCTTGAGCAGTGACCAACTGTGACTGGAGAAGGAATGTCATCCCCATCTTTCCTTTTGTTTTAATTACTCAGTTGTTCGGGTCAGCTTACGCGTACTTCGACTAATTTTGGAGCCAAACTTGCGGGCAGCTCAATCAAAGTCGGAGTAGAGCTCCGTATAGACTGACCCCAAAACAGTTGATAACACCTAGAAGTTTTAATTTGAATCTAAAACCTTAGGAGGGAGCAAACCCCTAAGTCCTCGCCTCATCTCCATAGTTATTTTGGGGTCTATTCCTGGCAATTATTTGAAGTCAGAGCTAGTTAGCTAGCTTATTTGAAGTCATTCGTCTGGATAGAGTAAAACCAAAGAGAAGGAAAATAGCTAGGGAGAAGTTATGGATGAGTAAAATGGAGAAATATTGGGGATACTGAAGATATAAATAACCTAATATATGATGAGAGTGGTCTACAATCTACATGTGGTCTAATGGACTGACTAATCCAATGGAGCAATCCCACCATTACTAGCGGGGGCAATTAAAGTTCCCATACAAATTGATCACCGAACACATGAATTGATAACATGCTAGCTCGAGAATAGAGTCAGATCTCAAGGTAGCAAAAGCTTCTTGAGGCCCCTGGTTACCATGTGAATAACACTGCGTCAACTCTTATGGAAGAAACAAGCGAAGTTCTGGAGAATGAAACCGCTTGATCATCGGTGTACATTTGATTTTCTAATATAAAGAGGCATAGAGCTTAGCAATCTCAAATAAGGATTTCCATCATCACTTGGACGCACTTCCTTCGCCGGAGGTCCGACTAATTCGATCGGAAAGGTACCTTTGCAGTGCAGTTGTTTTGAATCAACGTCGACACAATAATATTTGATGTACTATAGTATGTGCATGGTTATATATTGTAGGCAGCAAAGTTGGTTGGAACTATTGGATTGTACTATATGATATGAATGAGTGGTTAAAAATATGAACACTTATATGTAAGCACAGACACACAATATATATATATGTTAAAGTGGAAAATGAGCAAGAAATATATAGATGATAAACAGTTTACAAGAGTTAATAATCAACAAATAGAACAACAATTATGGAAATGAAATCCTAGCCCTATTACAAAAGTGTTGATCGATCTCCTGTATCTGGATCGATGACGAACAAAAGACATCAAGGCCTGTTTTGCCAGACGATGGACCTGATGATCGAACATCTTTGCGCTCAACTTTGGATATCCTGCAATGGAGTTTCGACTTAAAATTCAGATTATAGCTTGGAAAAGTTCCATTAATCATGAAAACATTTTTCTGACACTTTTATTTTGGGTAGTTGCTAATACTTATCCTAAACTACAGTCCCCCTTGATTTCTGGTAGATTTTTCCAACTCATTTTGAGCCAACACTATCTATTCAAATGCACAGTATCATCCACAAACTATCATGATCAAACTCCTCCAAGGGGTTGGCCCAGTCGTGAAAGCCTCGACTTAGATGTTTGCTCTCTCTTCAACTTTCAATTTCGAAATCTCTAGAGTGCTATCAATTTTTTTTTGGGGTCAGTCTACTATAGTTGGGACTCCCGCAAGTAGACGGTGGGATTCGTCTCCCAAGATTAGTCGATGTTGCGTATAAGCTGACCAGAACACTGAGTTATAAAAAAAAAAAAAACTATCATGATCAACCTAGCTAGCTTGAGACAATACCAGCTCATATATATGCATATACTTAGTTGGATCGTATGGGATTTTTCAATGGACAATACCACTTGGCTAAGTTGATCAAATATCGACAATCAGTTAATTTAATTATTTTTCTTTTAGAATGATAGACTGTCATAAACACTACATATACTAATAATTTTCGAGACAAATGTATATCAGAAAAATTCAATCAATTTTTTTTTTTGATCTTCTGGATAGAAGCCTAATTTTGGACCGGGTAGCAGCTATACGTATACGTTCAGGATTATGAATAAAATTAACATATATAACTCTGTTTTATATCATAAATGGGGTCAAAAGGGAGCCTCCAAATTGCAACTCGAATACAAGAGCGGGATAGCACTTAAGTACTCAGGCTTTGCGACACTGCGCTATTGTCTCATTTCTTTATGTAATACTCATAATCCTATTAGCTCTGTACTTCGTGTTATGAGTTAATGAATTTATCTTTTTGCCGATCAAAAAAAAAAAAAAAACACCCACATAAACAAATACTCCTAACAAGTAATTAATCCGTCACCCATGACTCTATATTTGTTTAACAAGAGATTAGTGCCGAAACCGCGTAGATTAGAAGACAGATCATAGCTTAATTAAGACCCTATGGTCAGAGCATTTTTCATTAATGCATATATAATTAGACATTAATCCAATTAGCAATTAATGGGTGCTCTGGTCTCAGCCCCCACCATGGGGATCCCTTGTCCCACCTTCAACCAACATCTGGAATATTTATTATTGTGCTCAAGATTCCCCATATATCCGGATTGTGGGTCCACATAGATTAATCGGAAAATTAACTATGAATTAGCTGATAATAGTAGGAGTAATATATTTCCTGGATAACAAATCTCCACTGCCTCACCTTCATTGCATTAAATCGGTGAGCATTTCCTTGTGAGACAAAGATGTGTATGTGTATTTTTCATCATCATCAACATCATCATCCCTGTAGTGTATGGGATAATAGGACCACAAAATGGTAGCTCAAAAGGGTCCCACCAGGGCCACCACTCTGGCTCTAGGTCATATAATTCGCGTGCGGCTGTGCGAGCGAGAGCGAGAGCGCGAACGTGAAAGGGTTTTTAAAAAAATATTGCAAACTACTAAAATTTGTGGGAGCGAGAGTTGAAACCGTGAGCACAGAGTGAGAACTGAGAGGGAGATCGGAGGGCATTCTAAAGGATTATGTGACTAAGATCTATCTGCATGCAATTTGCACCCCATCACTAAGGAATTATTCTGCTAGAATACCATGTGACGTTACCTACGTGGTATTCTCGACTATTTACGTACCCACAAATTATTTGGTATAGGGGACATTATCATTCTCAATTTCTCATTTTTATTGGGTGGTTGAGATACAAAGAGTGACCAAATATAGTGTGATGGCAGTTTTTTATTTGCAGAGAGTACGATATGACAATAACGTATGGTATTCCGGGAGTACCCTCCCATCTGTAGTCCATCACCTCATACCAAGGATGGAGCCCTAGATTACTCAGGGCTCCTAGACAATCCCTAACAACTCCAAATCGTCCAGTATGTTCCATTAGCACATATACAATGTGACATACACAACAAGTACTTCTATGAATTTCTTATGCGCCCCTCGACAAATTCCGGGACCCTGAAGAACATTTAACCGGCTAACCGCTTCACCACTGGTTTTATTTTCTAGTATATTTCACGTCAAGTTGGCTAAATATTGAACCAATCACGAACACAAAAAGCACTTCCCTAGCTTGCTGAACATGTTTAGGTGCCTGTCTATCTTGTTGTTGACGAGTTCTGAGTCGTAATTCACACGACGGTGTAGGAATAGGATTGCTCTTGTGTCTCTGCTGGCCCTAGTACTACATAAAGTCTGGAAACAGGGAGGAGCTTTTCGCATTCCTAGTTCTGGCTGTCATTTCCCATTTGCACACCAAACTATTTTTTTTCTCGGCAAACGAAACTCTTATAAACTCAAAAGGGGCCAGTACAGCGAGGGGAGAACGAGATAAGTACAGAAACTTATTCGTTCGAGAAAGAAAACAAAACAAGCATCCAACAGAGAATTGGATATGGAAACGCACCTAAACATAATTTACAATTTCACTTTACGGATATATTCCATCAAGATATCTCTTAAAGTCCTCCGCCTTATATACTTTAATATCAAACTTCGACTTCATCCACATCGCAATTCTGATTTTCATAAGCTCCCCAACCTCCCCCACTCCCGTTGAAGTGTTATTGAATACATAACCATTCCTCACCAACCATAAGGACCAAAGTGTAGCAAAGAAAGTTGCTTCCCAAATGTGCTATGCCCAAATACAGAGGTACATATGTATAAGTACCCCAGTAAGACTGTAATGTATATATACACATCGTTTGCCAGTCGTAGGTGGTTGTCTTTTTGGAACTTGTTTTGGTCGTTAATGAGCTTTTTATTTTTTTTAATTTTGTTCGTCAAAATGAATGATTAATTCAAAAATATTGACGCGAATCTAACAAAGATTTTTATTTTATAAAAAAAAGATCAAAATGACAGTGGCAATAATGCTTAGATTTTTTTGGGTCCAAAATACACCCTTGTTTGCTTCCCTCATCTATAAGATACATCACACTTGTTAAAGGGGCCACACTGGATGCATAGTACAGTGTACCAGATAGGGCCAAGTGGTTGTCGGTTGATCTATCAAAGACTTGTATGGAGTTCATTCAAAATTACTGGAGTCATGAGATATAAATGTTTTTTTTTTTCCAAAAAAAAGAGAGGAGATCTAAATGTTTTCTCACAATTTTTAACCATTTTCATTAGGCAACAAACAGCCGCTGAAATAAAGAAAGAAAAGGCCATGACAAAAGTTGAGCGTCCCAGATCTAGGTAGATCAGAAATCCACTGGATATATATCACTCGGGATCGATTGGTCGTGTGGATATTCTGCGGAGAAATGCCCGGCCGACTCGGAAAAATATCTTACAAAAAGTTAAGCACTCAGAATGCCAAACTCAAATGTCTATCGTGTTGTTAGCACACCGTTCTGAACGCCATTTTTATGATTTTATTTGTATTTTTTTGAGTTTTGAGTAATGTTTCTGTTTTCTTTGAGTATAAGTTTGATATGATTGCAATATTCTATGGTAAGGCCTCTTCATGCATGGGAAATAACCACAAATGGAGAAGGAATGTCCCAGACCTAGTGTGGTACCATTGCTACCTACCTATCACAAAACAAATTAACTCCTTGAGCAATGACCAAATGTGACTGGAGAAGGAATGTCATCCCCATAGTTCTTTTTAGGGTACTTATATTCCTTGCAATTGTTTGAAGTCAAAGCAAGTTAGCTAGCAATGACCAAATGGTACTGATCAATGATTCAATATGACAGCAACACATCAGCAACCAACTGTGCTAACCAAAGACAACTGTCGACAGTGGCGTAGCTAGAAATTTAGATCGATGGGGGCACCATTGAGCCTGGTTTTAGAATTTTCTATCTTTTATTTGTAGTAAACAACCATAACATGAAAGAAATGAACTTAAGAAATAAAATTTGTTACAATACACACATATATATAATGAGTCTTTATGGGAAACAAGTACGTAAAAGGGTATTTTTTTTGAAAACTTGACAAAGATATATACTAAGGAGGTAAGTGTTATAAGAGAAAAAATGTGTATAATTTTTTAATACAAATTATGATGATGGCATTTATAATTTGGGGTAAAAATAAAATTATTAAAAATTACAATGGAGGCGTGTGCCCCCACAGGGAACCATGTGGCTCCGCCACTGATTCACAGTGCTCCACAATATTGTGGTCTGATGGATTGACTAATTTAGTCGAGCAATCCCACCAATATCATCGGAACTCGGGAGGCAATTAAAGTTGAAGTAGAGCCACATATGGATTGGCCGAACACTACAAGAATTGATAGCATGCTCTGGGTAGAGTCAAACATTAACCCTAAGACTTCTTATGGGTTAACGATGGGGGAAATTAATATGAGAATTCGGAGCCATCTTATAACTTAATCATGCATGGTCTATTGTGTGCAAAAAAGTTGATTGGAAATACTGGATTGTGCTAAAAGGATGAGTGGTTAAGAATATGTATACTTGTATGTAAGGACAACACACAATATGTTAAATGGAGTTTGCACTAAATTAAGATTCAGATTCAGATAAGCTAGAGGGTAGTTTCCACTATTTTTTTGGCTGCAAGTTAATGACAATAGTCAAGTTTTTTTTTCCGCTAAACAATATTTTTATTGATGTATGTGAGGAGAATGACCTATCTAAAAATTCGTGAATTTAGCTTAGTGGAAACCACCATGAAAGAGTACTTTTTTTGTCACTCGATAGATTTCTAACCTATTTCTAAGAGGATGAGAAATGGATACCGCTAAGCAGTATATGGGTGGGGCAAGCCCAAAGGGTATTCACCACTACACCAAATATTTGCACTACTGGAGAAAATCAAACCCTCACTTTCTATTTAAAAGAGGTGAGCAAGTGACATTAGGCTACAACTCTATTGGCACCCTGATCAAAGAGTACTTGAATAAGTTGAAAACATTTTTCTGAACGTTGCTTGTACTTATCCTAAAGTACAGTCCCCCCTTGATTTGTGGTAAGATTTTTCCAACTCATTTTGAGCCAAGACAATCTCTACAAATGCAGTGTTTCATCCACAAACTGTCGGCTCCGGCTATGTTACTCCCAAATGGTTTGAGAGCATCATACTCCGAAGTCATTTTTTTTTCTTATTCTATGGTAAGTGTTGACAGTAACGTCATAATAAGTGTTATCAATAAGTATAGTAAATGTTTCTTAAGAAAGTGTACTCATGTAACATAATAAGTTCGTGTTGTCTTAAGGAATGATATATAAAACATGTTTTTGTGGTAAGAAATAATATTATGTTTTTTTTGTCCAAAATTCTTAAAACCATCTTGTTTTTAGCAAATCCACCCTACTTTTTGTGAGTGATTTTGATCTAAAGGCTGTAATTTATCTACTTTTCAATCTAAGGCTCCATTTTTAATGAGAGCATCATACTCTCATACAACAAGGGAGCATTGTAGAAGTTTTGCAAACTGTCATGATCAAACTCCGGGATTGGCCCAGTGGTCAAAAACTGAGACTCAAGGGTTTGCTCCCTCTTAAGGTTTCAGGTTCGAAACGTCTCAAGTGCTATCAATTTCTCTGGTGCCAATCCGCTTGAATACGGAGTACCCCACAAATAGGCGATTGAATTGATCCCCAAAATTAGTCGAGGTTGCGTATAAGTTGGCCTAGACACGTTATATATATGTATAAATATATGCACTATATATCATGATCAAGCTAGCTCGAGATAATACCAGCTCATATATGCATATAGTTTATGTCCATATATTCATGTGGATCGTATGGGATTTTTCAATGGACTTGGCCAGTGCTTAATCCTCAGTTTTCGGAAGATTCTATCCAATAAGATAACAATTCACCCAAATCTCTTTTTAAACACAAAAATGGTGATCTGATCTTTTTTGTCAATTCCATTAAACTCCCACTAGCCATATAATATATAGATTAATTACATGTATCTATGGGATGCTGATTCTCCGCAGTACTGCACTTTCCCAGACCTTTCGCATGTACGATCCGTTGAAAAGGAGAAATTTTGGAGGTGAGGGCAGAGAGAGGGAATAAATCTAGGCCGTTCAAAATACGTTTGAATGGTCTGAATCAACGACGGCAACGTGGTATCCGTTCGGCACCTAAAAACTTCTTGTTGAAAAAACCATCTATGTCAAACATCCAAAAAAATTCAATCAAATTTTTTTTTTAATCTAACATCCAAAAAAATTCAGTGTAATACTCATATTAACAATTTACTTAACAGAACAAAAATAAAAATACTCTTATCAACAACCACATTAACAAGTAATTAATCCGTCATCCACGACTCCATATTTGTTTAACAAAAGAAGATTAGTGGCGAAACCGCGTAGATTAGATTAGAAGACAGATCAGACCCTAATTAGACATTCCAATTAGCAATTAATGGGTGCTCTGGTTTCAGCCCCCACCATGGGGATCCCTTGTCCCACCTTCAACCAACATCTGGAATATTTATTATTGCGCTGAAGATTCCACGTATAACGGGATTGTAGGTCCACGTACCAAACAAGATTAATTGGAACTAGTATGAAAAAGCTGACGAGAGGTTTGGCCAAATGGACATGAGAAGATAATTATGATAGGGCTTGCGTCTCAAGAGGCCGTCGAAAGTTCGAATCCAACGAAAGCCGAACATTTCAAATCTCGGGGTTACTGGAAGTTTGTCCGATTGTTAACTTCAAATTTTTGAAATTAGTCGAGCTGCGCGCATGTTGGCCCACACATTTGATTATAAAAAAAAACAGTATTCTACTATACTGGGCTAACATGTCTCCTCCACTCTTATAGAACCTACATTATATGGAGTGCTTGATACACGTTCCAGACAGTCAACACCAAAATAAGGGCATGTCCAGTAGGTTTAGTTGGACATTTACCTAATTGTAAGTGTAGTTTATTCGGTCTAGCTCCTAACTAAAAATTAAAGATTAGAGATTAGAGGAATGGAGAAATTTTTGGGTGCAAATAGGGTATCGTATACGTGATACCCGACCGCGCATCCAAGCCGTCCAAATGTGTTTTGGACTGCTCAAATCTGAGCAGAGGAAAAAAGGCCGGAGAGAGTGGTCGGTTGAGTAGGAGAGAGGGTGCTCGGACCTCGGCCGTCTAAAACATGTTTGGCGGCTCAGACATATGGGCGCTGGGTACCGCCACATGGTACCCAATTTGCAACAAAAAAATCTCAGAGGGATGTGGCTCTTAAACTCGAACCGACAAACGATACCTGCATCTGAGTTTATCTAACATAGATTTTTTTTTTGATAACCGGATGATCGGACCAGCTTGCGCGCAACTCGACTAATTTCGGAATCCTAAAGTAAATAAAAACTAGACAAATCTTCTAGTGACCCCAAGTTTATTTATCATAATTAGGACGAAACCATGAGTTTATAATCAAAAGCATGTGGATTTATTTAACTATACTAAACATTCAATTTTGATACCTATTCTGATTTCTCTTTCATTCAATTTTTGCCTTTACACAGCACCAAAGTCGATCCAACGTGGTTTTCATAGCATGGATTTTTCCCTTTTCCAATCATTTCGGAGGGTTTTTTTTTTTCAAGCGGTAGGAGGATACAAGTATTAGAATTACATAAGCCCAACCCAACTACTAGTTCCATTCGGCAGAGAAATAGTACCAACAAATACAAAGAGAATAATACCCACACGTAGATCGGAAGATTCGAACTTCTATCCTCCTAGTGAAATGCAAGTAACTTCTCTAGATTATTAGTCATGACTTGACATGCACTAATAGTAACAAACCCCAACTATTGTATGACCATTTTTTGCTCAAATATTGCATGAATTTGAGGATTGTACGTGATTGTTAATGAGTTCATTGAATAATAATTAAAATCTTTTTGTCGAGTTTATAATAAAATCTTTTTGCCGTTTCAAAATAAATAAATAATAACTATCTATATAGCCCTAATAGAGAGAATAAAACACAATTAATAATGAAGAGACGATCGAGACCAGTTTGCAAATAATGGCCGACGTCTACCGGGAGATCGATCATCAATATTGGAGTACTATTTTTCTTCACCCCGCTAAGATCGACGTACATGATCGATACAAAGGAATAGAGTAGTTATCTTCTAGCTAAAATGTGATAATAAGTTTTGTATGCATGATAGGCGCGCGAAGTTCATGAATTTAAGCGCCTAAGTAGGAAATTTAGCGCGTTAGACGAGCAATTAATTCTCTTTTTCCATT
>JAOTQK010000012.1:2672189-2684389 GCA_025642025.1 Rhododendron ferrugineum
CTCTCTCTCTCTCTCTCTCTCTCTCTCTCTCTCTCTCTCTCTCTCTCTCTCTCTCTCTCTCTCTCTCATCTTCTCTCTCTCTCTCTGCATAGATAAACTAGAGCTAAGAAGAAAAAGCAATCAACCACAACCGTGGAGGGGTTATTTCCATGGAAGTTGGCCGGAAAATGTCCAACTACAGCTTGAACAACCTCAAAGAGACCGAGCTTTGCCTCGGCTTGCCCGGCGGAGGAGGCGCCGAAGCCGACACCGTGAGGGTCACCGGCAAGAGAGGGTTTTCGGAGACCGTTGATCTGAAACTCAACCTTCAGCAGCCAAATGAGTCAGTTGTTGCGGATCTGATGAAGGAGAAGATGGTCAACGGCGCTACTACTACTAATGAGAAAAACCTCCTTACCGAAACTAAGGACCCGGCCAAGCCACCGGCCAAGTAAGTTCTCTCGAGATTCACATATGTTGAGATTCTCCTTCTATTTGTGTAGCTCAAATTAGGATTCAAAAGATGTTACTGCCTTGTTTATTCTGGGGTTTCAAAATCCCAGGACATGGACTCCAATAAACTCTCTCTCTCTCTCTCTCTCTCTCTTCATTCGTTACTTTCAAAAACCTCTCTCAAAACCCAAATCAAACATGGCGTTATATGTTTTTTAAAAATATTGTGTAGGAACTTAATTTCACTAGAATGATGTGGCCAGGGGATAGATGCATGGATCTTTTATTCTCAAACGTGTACACCCCTCCTTAATGATAACTAGGACCGGGATTTCAGTGTTTAAAAGATTTTCATCATATCGCGTGGCTGAAATTGCACGAGGACAGATCGGACATGCATTATTTGTTTAGAGATGATTTCAATGTGACATTATGCACTTATTTTTATATAAATTATTTAGTTTGTTTTCGCGAATGATTTACATGCTTGGAGTGTTTAAGGATGTTTTAAGGCATATGGCTAATCGTTACTGTGTATGTGATATGATTTGGGATGCAGGGCACAGGTGGTGGGTTGGCCACCAGTTAGGTCGTACAGGAAGAACGTAATGTCTCAGAAGACTACCACCACCACCGAAGTGGCTGAGAAGACTAGCGGCAGTGGCGGGGCGGCCTTCGTGAAGGTTTGCATGGACGGGGCACCATACCTTCGCAAGGTGGACTTGAAAATGTACAAGAGCTACCAACAGCTCTCTGATGCCTTGACCAAGATGTTCAGTTCCTTCACCATGGGTATGTAAAGTTAATGTAGAAGTAATTTTGATTTGCCCTTAAGGTATTATTGCAAATTCACGTGAATAAAAACAAAAACAAAAATGATCAAGAATATAGATAGGGAGGTGTAAAAATCACAACCGAATAGTAATGGCATGCATGTAACTCATGAAAGGTATATGAGTCAATGCGAAAGAAACAAAATTTAATTTGGTCTAAGGATGTTGAATGATGATGCGAAAGTCTTTAATTTCGTCTTAGTTAGTTTTAAAAAACACTATGTGCCTGGTATATTGAAAAAATGTCTCCGTTTCGCTAAGAGAAATAAATACTTATTTTTTAAATTAAAGGTGATATATTTTTAGAAAATAACTTGTTTCGTAAAACAAATAAGTACTTAAAAAATAAGAATTTTAGCGGAACTTTAGAAGTTGTTAAAATAATTTGTTATATTTTAAAGATAAAGGATTTTTTTTGGATCTGACTTCTCTGCGGTTGACTGCAAAGAAGGGTGTACAGTTCAATCTGAACCGTTCATATTGACAATTAATGGTTCAGATCTGTTGAATCTTTTACCTGTAAAAGTATATTATTACCGGTAAAAAAGTCAAAACAAATCTAAACCATTGAAAACGCTAATCGACGGTTGCGATTACTTGAATTACAGAGGTGCAGTCCAAACATGGATTGCAGACAAGCCGAATTTTTTTATTTATTTTTTGGATGGGGGATCTATATATACTCTTAGTTAAAAGCAGGTTCTAGAGCCAATTTCATGATACTATTCATTTTCGAAGAGATCAATATTGGTTACTTTTGATCAAACTAATACTATTTTTATGGAAAATGCAAAACCCTATTATTTTACTCACTATCCTTAAAGCAAATAGGTATAAAAGTATAGAAACTCGTTGCTGTAAAAAAGAAAAAAAGAAAAAGAAAAAGAAAAAGGAGAGGTGGATCTTAGAATCATTACGGTGATGCTAAAGTCTAGATTTTTGCTTAAACAATTAGTGCTGGTGTGAAAAACAATTCCACTTCTGCACAAAACAAGTTAAAATAAATAAAATAAATTCCACTTGTAAATATTAATAATGGTGTTAACTGTACGTACAGGTAACTATGGGACCCAAGGAATGATAGATTTCATGAATGAGAGGAAGTTGATGGATTTATTGAACAGCTCGGAGTATGTGCCTAGCTATGAAGATAAGGATGGAGACTGGATGCTTGTGGGTGATGTCCCATGGGAGTAAGTTTCTTAATTTCATCTCCTTCAAAATTCATGATAAAAACGCCAATAATCATATTATTACAGCAGTTAAAAAAGTTGGTGAGTAAAAATTACTATTGACTTTACGACTGTGCAGGATGTTTGTTGATTCATGCAAGCGTTTGCGCATAATGAAAGGATCTGAAGCAATTGGACTTGGTAAGTAGCTTAGTACGTACGCACATGAAACTGGCTGTATCTTTCTGTGAAATAATTTGAGAATTAGCTAGTGTACAAAAGTTCATTTTATTTTCCTAATTAATTTCCATTTCAACGACTTTCATTCATTGATTCATTGTGGATAATGAAGTATGACAAAGTTTCATTCATCTTTGAAGAGTGTGAGCACCATTTAGCGTGGAAATGTCGCTTATATTTTGCGCGTGTAGTTATTTATGAAATGTTTTTGGATTCATAGCACTTCTCAAAAATCTTTATTATTCGAGCTAAAAAGGTGATGAACTTTGTCGATTTGCAGTGAAAGATGATCAAGTATTACTTCTAATTAAGTTCGAGGCATATCTGATATATATAAACTGTTGTCCGAACTAATTTATGCGTAGCTCTAACTCATTGTTACATTCTACTAATGTTAAATTCTTTGAAATTTCAGCACCAAGAGCCATGGAGAAATGCAAGAGCAGGTGCTGAATGGAAACCCTTGCTTGAGAGGGGGATGGATCCAAACAGGGTGTTGTTTGTATGTGTTTTGTATTTTTGTTTCATAGTATATATATTTTATATGATATATATATACAAGATCTGGACATTTGTTAATGTGGACAAGAAGCAATAAACCCATCTGTTGTGATCTGGCTTGTTTATTGCTTAAATAATCTTGTGTTTGATGTTGTTTGTTTGCTGTTCCTTGCTGTCACAGTTGTTAATCTGTTTCTCTAATCCTTGAATTTTAGTATTTTAATTATTTTGTTTCTCATTTCTTGTACTTCTTATAGTTTTTTGTATATCCACTTATATAATAATTGTTTATTATTATTATTATTTTTTTTCCAGAAATCAAATTTAAAATCTCTATAAATCTGAGGAAGGGAACAAGGCCATGTGCATATTGATGGGAGCATTCATTGATGGCCATTAGTTTAATATGTCACTTGTTTTATTTTATTTTTTTATGTTAAATATATATCAAATAATATTATTTATACTGTGGAGTTCTATAATGTGGCTTGGTGGTTAGGAGCACATGCATGCATGTTTCCCTTTGTGCTTATTTGTGTTAATTTCCAAATTCATTTGCCCATCTTGTAACTCAACCAATTAGAAGTATGTATATAAAATTAAACAAATAGCATTATTGGGTTCTTAATCACAACTCATCTAAGAAGTTAATAGACAAAAGACGTCGTTGGAGACCGATAAATTTATTAACCATTCGCTAAACACATTCCCTTGTGACTATGCTCTTTCTCGCGATTAAATGGTTAAATCACGACAAACATGATTATTAGGCGGACATTGAGGTTCGAACAGGACAGATATGACACATAGTCGATTGTGGATATCCAGTACTTATCTGCTCTGTTTGGAATGATAAAAATGATTAAGAAAAAAGGGTAAAATTCTAGGTATTACTTATAAGTTCTACTTTTGCGAATCACTTTCCAGTGCCTCAACATTTAATAGGTCAGAAGAACTTCCCATTTCAAGAATGTCTAGGCTTCTCCATGGACATTTCATTGCTCCCTCATCAACATATGCGTTTTGCGCAGAGTGTCCTATGAATTTACTTACACAATATCACTCCTTGCGACCGTCCTAAAATTAGACTTGCGGTGCATACACAAAGGTCCCATTTTTTTATTATCGCTTTAAGCCTCCAAAAACTCGGGGCTGGCCCTGCACGGTACCATCCTGCCCCATGAAGTACCCATCCAAGGAAACTGCATTTGCTGGACAATCCCTTATTAGTGGTTCAAGTGGCGATGCAAATAGGCCAAAACCCACATTCGATCACCTGCATCAGAAAAGGTCAATAGTACCACTCTTCGGTTAGATCCATATACGACGGTACAAAGTGCTCTGATGCAAATTCCCTCCATATGCCAATGAGCAATAGGGATGGCAATTTGAACCGAACCGATGGTTATCCGAACCGATAACCGAAATTATCCCCGAATCATAACCGAAATTTTTCCCGTGGGTACGGGTATGGTTGGCACACAGGATAACCGATACCCGAACCGAACCCAAACTGAACCGAACTAATAAATTACAAAATTACCCCTACCTATATATATACACATACGTTTAGGATTTTTTAGTCCTAACTTCATTTCTCACTTCTCAGTGAGGGAGAGGCGGTGATTTTTAGATCCTTCTGAGGTCTCTCTCTCTCTCTCACTCAGAGGAAGCTTCGTTGTTATGCCATAAGTCTCTCTCTCTCTCATCTCCGGCGAATCAATTTTCCCCTTCATACGCACGCCACAACCCCCTCCTCTTCTCCGTTTGACATCTATCTCTCTTATCTCCGGCGACGACGTGCTCTCTCTCATCTCCGGCACTCTTCTCAATCCCCAAGTCGTCGATCTTTGCGATGTCGTTTTGAAGTGAAGAACAGCCGTTTCGAAGATGAATCGGTTTATCTAACTATTTTTCCCTTGATTACTGATCGTTAGTTGTTTTATTCGATCAGATCTGTTTTTGGTTTATTACTCCTGTATATTCGATCAGATCGTTAGTTGTTTTTGGTTTATATTCAAATCTATTTTTGTTTTTGATTTGTTTTTGTACTTCAATATGCCTGCTATAAAGGTTTGCAATTTACCATTTGATTTTTCGTCTGTGGTTCGATAAAAAATTGAGTGATACTCATCGGTTTTGACTCAGTTTTTTTTTTTCTTTGTTTGGATCAGAATACTGATCGGGTATTTGTTCTGTTCGGGGATTACCCGAAAACCGAATGGCTCGAAAATGGTTTCATTCTTCCTTCCCCGTTCGGAGATCGGGGCGGATATGGGCCGAACTTCGGGTTCGGGGACGGAAAACCCAATTTCTGCCCCGAATGCCATCCCTAAGCACTAGCCCAGTTGACATCTCCTGGTCCTTCCCTTGTGGGAAGGCAGGGTTCGAGCTCAATCGTGGGCATTTGGAGTTTCAGGGCTATGGATAGCCTCTGAAACCTTACGTGGACTAACCTACTAACTCTCCCACTAACCCCGCTGATGTATACAATCTTGACAAAAATTTGAAGTTAAAGTAGTGTTCTAATATCCATTAGTCCAACCAGAAGTGTCACTCTAGAACACAGTAGTCATCCATGGTTCCTTCTCCTGAAAACGAGGACATTAGAAAATGGGAAAACAATCAAAATGGGTTTTACATTTGATTAGGCCATGCGTTTGCAAAGAAATACGGAGTACTATTGAAAGTGAACAGACGCCAAAAGCACAATGTGGTTCAGACAAACTTCAACAAGTCCTTTCATATGCTCGTGTATACAATATCCATGTCAACGCATAAAAATTACAGGAACTATTGCAACGAGCTTGAAACTTTGTGCTTGATTTTTATCAACTGTACATTTTGAGTAAACAGTACTAAGAGACTAAGAGAGTCTCCAAGTTAATGTACGGCTTTCACAACACAGACTGACGACACAAAACGACCACAAGACCCGTGATACTGAAAGCACTAGAGACAGATAGACAGAAGAATATCAACCGCGCGTATGTGCAATGAAGATTAAAAAAAAAAAAAAAACCCATATGTGCAATACAATAGAACACTGGTTCTAGAGAAGAACGCGTGGTTTGTAACGCGGTTATCATGTACATTAACAAGTCAAGAGCAAACCTTCAGACATTGGTAGAATCAACTATTATATAGGTCATCAACAGAAAAAACTGACACTGATAATGATATTTATCAAGTAAGGGGGAAGGAATGGATAACAATTCTAGCAAAGCAACCATGAGATTGGGTTGGCATGAGCATAGCACAACACAAGCTAGTACTCATCAAAATAAGCGGGTAACTGCTCAGAGCGAGGTCTCAGACCTGCTCTTCGCCTCTCCTCGGACCTTTTCCCATTCCTATTCTGATCTGCTCCGGCATCTTTCAACAATTTCCTTAGAATCAATGTCTTACACTCAACAAATGCCTGCATACGTACGAGACATGAATAAAAGTGTAGAACAGTCTACCTCAATCAAAAGTCAAATTAACTTATTTAAGAAACGATAAAAAGGAAAGAGAAAAGAACCAATAAACTCAATTAGCTCAGTAAAATTGCGTTTTGTTTTTTAAGAGGGTGCTCAATGTTGTTAATTTATGAAAGGAAATCTTATGAACAAATCGTATATTCCTCCCATGATGATAGTACCTCTTGAGACAAGTGGAAACCCAATAATCAAGTAGACTAATTAACACTAGGAGTTCACGGGAAGCTAATCAAGCAGAATTCCTGTTCTTGTTCTAATCATCATCTGTGAAAACAACTAAAACAGTCGTTACAAAAAATTATTTAATACTCCCGGAGTACCACGTGGCATGTCCTACATGATGCTCCCGGCCAATAAATTATCGCTACCCACACTAAGTGGGTCAACCCTTCTCCCCCAACCACCCAACAAGAGAGGATGATTATATGTTACCCGTAAAAATTTTCGCAACGTGATTGGTTGGGAACGCGCACCACGTGAACATGTCACATGGTACTCCGGGACTATTCAACAATGCAATGGTTACATAACCAAGGCACACCAACCAATAAACTCAATTAGCTCAATAAAATTGTTTTGTTTTAATTGTAACATGGTGATCAAGAAAACATGAACCAAAAAGAATCTAGTCTAGGACTCTAGGGCCCACATGATTACGAACCAACGCTGGGGAACACAAAGTGGTCAAGACCATGAACCAAAAGGCATCTAGTCTATGCTCTTCTTTCTTACGGGTTTGTCAGAAATTATGGCATGCATCCCCCCTCCCTCCTTCTCTCTCTCTCTCTCTTTGAAATTTTCTACCCTCCCCCTTGTGCATTTCAGGCCTAAGTCTGTCTCTCTCTGCCTCTCAGTCTTCTATACGATGAGCCAAAATATAATAAGTAGGATTTCAATGGGATATATCAACAGGAATGTAAGTTCCTAAGTTGTGATTGGCTAATTCCGTGGTGTTTATGTGTAATTGAAATCCTATGTAATCGCTAGTTAATTGTTATAGTATTGGAGTTGGAGTATAGCTAGTCATCAGAGCCTAAGCTGTAGTAGATCCGAGGCAAAGTAATGATGAGGGGCATGATGTGTCCATACGTCATGACCTTTCGCCCAAATCACCACAGAGCGCGACGCATCACATCACCTTATTCTCTCTCTCATGAAACCAATATAAGCACCGAGGTACGTTAACGATACCAAGAGGCACGATCTTAGCAAAGAGAAGATTGCACGCACACGATGATGTTTACAACGTATGCGCGTATGGGGGCAATTGTAAGTTTGGTCAAAATGATGAATCGTTGACCGAAAAAAAGGACTTTGACCAACCACCACGGAATGACGCGTGAAAATGACATAGGAGCAACACATAGGTGTTCGCTGCTATAAAGAGAGCTTTAGTGCCAAGAAGCACGAGGTGGGGCCCGCACGCTGACATGACGCGCAAAGGAGGGCCTCAAAGAGATATAAATAAAATTATAACAGAAGGATAAGCGAGAACCATCATGAGAAGGGATTGGCCCGCGTGGCTCCGGGAAGCCAAAGAGCACAAGTGGGGCCAAGATATGCAAAGATTACTTAGATATCTATCGCGCGCCCCGGTCAAAAGGCAGGACCAAAGGGGTTTTAGCGAAGGTACGATAGTCGCAGGTCACGACCTTGCTCCTATGGGAATTGAGGGAAATCTAGTGGTTTGGTGGCTAAGGAAAGGGGTTCGTCGCGGGGTGGCGCGCACCAAGCAAGCGCGAGGTGACGTCACCCTCGTGACCTCGGGAACAGAAGGGACACGTGTTGGGATTTGATTAGACTGCCCTGGGAACCGACTTAAGCCCATGAGACATTCCCACAAAGGGACATATAGAGACAGAGACAGGCTTTTTTTTTTCTAGAGAGAGAGTGGAGAGCATTGGGCCAAAGGAAGAAGAACATTCTCCTCGGACTGATCTCACCCAATCCATCTAGGAAAATCCGTCTGTGCTCCGCAATGAGATAGGGACACGCTGCCTTTGTCTCTTCTGTTCCCCTGCCCTTTCCTTCACCTCATTAGATTGTCCCTCTCCTTTCTAACCACCAACCAATCACACTTCTCCAACTCACGCAAAATTTACACGTCAGCTACCTAGCACAAAACACGAACCTACACCTTCCAATTGAGCCATAGACCCTTCTACACTTTTATTCATGTCTTGTACACAGGAAAATGCAGCAGCTCAAAAATGGAAAGGAAAAAGGTCTGAGGAAAGGCGAAGAACATGCCTGAGACCTCGCTCTGAGCAGTGTATGTTCTGCCCCCCTGCCCCACACGCACACGCACAAGCACGCACATTGTTGTTTTCATGACTTGTGGCTCTGCTCATGGCAACCCATATCTTCGGAAGTCGATCATAACATTGATCCTCTGCAGTTGTTTTCCAATTATTTTTGCTTTGCTAGAATAGTTTCCCAATCCTTCCCCCTCACTTGATAAATATCATCATCGGTGTCCATCTGTTATTTTTGTTGGTGAGTCGGTGACCTATATCATAGTCGATTCTACCAACATCTGAAGGTTTGCTCTCTGACTTTTTTCATGTACGTGCTAACAGCGTTATCCGAGTGATTTTACTTTCAAAGCCTCCATCATATTCGTTTCAACCTTTTTTCCTTAGTTTGACACTGGATGCATATTCCCTTTTGTGTTTAGACCGAAGTGCATTGTCACTCTGTTTACATTGTCAAGCACAAAGTTTCAAGCTCGATCGGTTAAGTTTAAAAAAAAGACTTCCTGTAATAGTTCTGCATTGATATGAATTGAATACACTAGCTTCCTTGTTCGTCTCCTTATAGCTTCCTTGTTCGTCTCAAATGCACGGATTAATCAAATGTAAAACCGATTTTGATTGTTTTCCTTTGTTTAATGTCCTTGTTTTCAGGAAAAGGAACCATGGATGACTAGTGACGCTTCTGGTTGGACTAATGGTTATTAGAACACTACTTTGATTTATGTAGCTGAAGACTCGTGTGTTGTAGGCCTGTTGCAATGCATAGACTGTTCTACACTTTTATTCATGTCTCATACACAGGAGCGCGCATAAGTATTTTGAGTTTAAGGCATTGTTTCCATTGATTTTATATCCGTGGTCTATATTCGGGTGTCAAACACCTGATATAAGTCTTCAGATATAATATCCGGGGTCATTCTCCTCGCATACATCAAGTACAGTTTAGCAGAAACAACTTGTCTAAAGCCTGTAAGGTTTAGACGAATTTTTTAAAGGAAACCCACCCTAAAATACTAGTACTAACATCTAACGCCATATGAAACGACACAAACAAGTGGATTCATTCTGTAAAGCCTTCGAAAATGAAGTGAAAATATTCTGATTTCTGAAGAACAAAGAGAGAATATTCCCCAGTTTTGATGATATGCCAAATTAACTTCAACCTTTCCTTCGGCTAGTTACCATACTGCGAAGAGTTTTCTCATCAGGCTATTTCAATAGAGTCGTTTTCACCCATCCTAGTAGACCGATTAGCGCCATTAAACACTCCACTCTTTACCACTTTAGAGGCTTCGCCTTGCTTGCCTGTTCCTTTTAACGTTTAGATCGAAAGAGGGATCTAGAAGCGGGTACATGTTTTTTTTTTATTTGCTGGACTTCAGCTGCTTTAGGTTTAGAGTCCAAATTCTATTTGGTTGGTTTCCTTTGGTTGGAATATATTCTGGAAATTGTGAGACCATGCAAACCAGAACCAGAATCCAATACCATCCACACCACCATCTAGATGGAGAACTATTCTCTGTCCTTTCATTCTTTGAATAACACTACACTGTTTATTATGCCAAGACGCTTGATTACTCATTTTTCTTGTCAAGAAGAATTTTATTATTCCAATAGAACGGTACAGCGAAACAAAAGGACAGGATCAAAGGCGTCAAAGCCAGGGACACACCCTTGCTGATCACAAGTCATCTAAAACCCATACAACTGGTTACCAAGCTGCCAACCAAACCAAAAAACGGATTCGAAGACAATAACAAATCAAGCCAAATAAAGGAAAACAAATGTTAAAGAGGGGATGACCTCATTGAGCCGTGTCCCCTTTCTAGCCGTGTCCCTTTCCGACGTGCCCCCTCTGTAGCCGTGTATCCCTTTTGCTCCTTGGTTGGTGAAAGTGTCCCATGAACGGGTGTACATATCCCCCCTTCTCTCACAATGCTATGGTCCCCAAAGCATTGTGAGAGGCTGAGATATATTCATTATATCCATTGCCTTCCTCCTAGAACCAGGTTCAGCTTCTAGCTGATATTCTTAAAGCCACCAGAATGCTCTGCAAATTCTGAGAAATTTAGATGAAAATGATTTAGACAAAAAAGAAGAAGAAAGTTTGCAGATCTTTCAACAATCTCCTTGTAAGTCCCAGTAACTACTTAGGTGGTTGTATTTCAGAACAAGTCCTTTGATTATTAAAAGAAAAACCGAATAATAGACATGCAGATAGTGTAGGATAATAACTGGATGTAATTTGTTCATGGCAAATATTATTCACGTTCATACGTGTTTTATGTACTTAATTTTATATGTCCATTTTGAAGCAGCAGTCTCATGTCCCAATCGAAAGTTGACTGTGAGGAGCCAAGACTTCACTTCCAAGCTTTTACCTCCACAGATCCAACATCCAAATACAACCTTTATTTTTTTTTAAATTTTTGAAAGCCATGTTACTACATCAACAGGTGTAAGATTAACTGTTGTTTAAAGTTCTCAGCAGTTGTTAACTACATCAACTAGATTCCTGACTTCTAATAACAATTTCACTTTGCAACTTGGTCTATAAAACATCATGAGTACTGAGTACACCTTTCACCTACCCTAAATGACCTGAACCACATGGAAATTCTTGTCCGAGTCACTTTAAATGCTCACGAGATCCAACAACCGTTGCCAAAATCAGCAAGCATGGAAGAGTCAACTCAAGAAACTCGCAGAATCTTTAGGCTGCGTTTGAATCTTGATTTGCAAGGGAACTATGGGAAAAACAAAAAGAAAGGGACTCGACTTCACTATATTTTCTCCAATGTGATCCCTTCACAAATCCTCCCAAACTTATGCTGCTCCTGGACCAGCAGTAAACTCAAAGGTCTTGTGTTGAACTTTTGTTGCTAACAAAACACCTCTACTTATCAGATACATATAGCTAGTGGGTGGCTTATAGGTATCCAGGATTTACCCTACCGAGGAAGTCTAAAGTGGCCTTGCCATCTACAGTCCAAATACAGCCCTACAGAAATAGGGATCGTGTTTATTCCAATTTCAAAAATACTACCAAAAGGAGTCACTACAAGTCGACAACCCACCTAACAAGTATATAGAATTCCTCATATTTGTAATAAAAGACTAGAGTTGACCAGTACTAGATTGAACTTCCTCCATTCATGCTTATATACCTACTATAGAGTGCATATAACATGACTTCCCCCTCTATATTCCCCCCATCAACCCTGTTTCATTTCAATCGTCGCCATCTTGAGCTTCCCTCCTCCCCCCCCCTCCCCCCCCCCCACC
>JAOTQK010000012.1:2684489-2698404 GCA_025642025.1 Rhododendron ferrugineum
CCCCCCCCCCCCCCCCCCCCCCGAACAAAATCAATGGCTCTCTCTGTCTCCAATATTAGCTTAACCTTCAAGAAAGACCAGCATAGCGACTTTTTCTCTCAAAATCCAATCACAACTCCAGATTTGAATAGAAAATGGGCATCTCTGGGGATATCAAGAAGCAACAACACAACTAGAATGCCTACAATAAGTAGGGTGACATCAAGAAATGAGTCCACCCACGATGTGTCGGAACTTGGAAGGGGGAGAAGGAATGAAAACAAGGATGAAGTACCAATACCTGAAATCCCTGAGAGAAGGTTGGCAGACTCTTGGAAGGAGATCCATGGTCAAGATGATTGGGTTGGCATGCTTGATCCAATGGATCCCCTCTTACGATCCGAGCTATTACGATACGGTGAAATGGCTCAAGCATGCTATGATGCCTTCGATTCGGACCCGTACTCCAAGTACTGCGGAAGTTGCAAAACTGAACCAATCAAGTTCTTCCAGTACCTTGGTTGGACACAGTACGGCTACGAAGTGACCCGTTACCTCCACGCCTCGTACAACATCAACCTTCCCTTCTTATTCAAGAAGTCACTTTGGCCGGATGGGTGGACACCATCCGCGAATTGGATGGGGTACGTTGCGGTATCAAACGATGACACCTCAGCGTACCTGGGGCGTAGGGACATAACCATAGCCTGGCGAGGTACGGTAACGAAACTTGAGTGGATTGCGGATGTAACAGACTTTCTAAGGTCAATCGCGCTTCATAAAATCCCTTCCCCTGATCCACGTGTCAAAGCTGAATCGGGTTTTATCCATGTCTACACAGACAAAGACATCAACTGCAAATTCTGCAAGTATTCAGCAAGAGAGCAGATTTTAGCAGAAATCAAGCGATTAATAAAGAAGCACGAAGATGAGGAGCTAAGCATAACAATTACAGGGCACAGCCTTGGAAGTGCACTAGCAATCATAAATGCATACGACATAGCAGAAACCGGGGCAGATGTGATGGACAACGGGCGAGCTGTGCCCGTTTGTGTGTACTCGTTTTCGGGGCCTAGAGTTGGGAATGCTAGGTTTAAGGAGAGGCTGGAAGGGCTAGGGGTGAAGGTGCTAAGGGTGTTTGATATTCATGACAGGGTGCCCAGTGTACCTGGGGTATTCTTCAATGAGCAACTGCCTGCTGTGCTGCAAAAGATAGGTGAGGTTTCGCCGTGGTGCTACTCTCATGTTGGAGTGGAACTTGCTTTGGATCACAAGAACTCTCCATTTTTGAAAGAAACAAGTGATCTGGCGTGCTTTCATAACTTGGAGGCTCTACTGCATTTGGTCGACGGGTGAGTACTTTTCTTCTTTATTTAACTGGTAACTAGAAAGGCTATCAAAAGCACGGGTACAAACATGGGGACAATGGATTTTGAAACTCAGGATACACACAAAAAAAGTATCCATTTTTCGATATTTCATTCACTACGCATGTGAATAAAAGCATAAACCATAAACAAAACACTCAAATAGGAGTAACGAACAATAACACCACACCAACTCCATGTAACAACACCTTTCGACGCATAATGTTAAATCATTCCACACACGCTCGAGAAACCCACAAACTCATCAACAAACTACAGCAGCTTACTATAAACATAAATTATGAACATGCGAATAAACAAAAAGCATTGTCCCAAATGTGTCCTTTGATTGGACGGTTCAAAAAAATTCAGACAAAAGTAAGATTTTTCATGTGCGTGTCTAAAATGTATTGCAGCATGTCCAAGGCATCAGACAAGTGTTGGACATTGCTATGGAAAAAAAGAAGTGTCCATGCTCCGTAAGTTGTGAGTGAACCCTGAACAGTTTAGTAGCTATGCATGTATCATTGCAGTTCTATCTGTTTTTGGTGCTTTGACAACTTGTACAAACTACAGGTCTCCATAACATCTCTGCAATGGCTTGGTCTCATGATTGCATTCTGTCAAGAGGCAATTCACCAACCACTTTCCAACCTGCATAAAAACTCTTACATCAGTAATGCAAGCACCTAAACCACGTCTGAAAATTACTAGTTTAGGACTTTAGGTCAGTCAGTTCCCCACAATCACCACGCTTGCACATGGAAGCAAGCTGAGTTGCATGTGGTTTAGAAAGTCACTCAAATTGTGTTCTTAAATTGAAACAGGTACCACGGCAAGGGTCAGAGGTTCACGCTTACCAGCAGAAGGGACATTGCACTGGTGAACAAGGCGTGTGACTTCTTAAAAGATAGCCTTCTGATCCCACCAAACTGGTCGAAAACTCAGAACAGTGGCCTTGTTAAAAACTCAATGGGCTTCTGGAGGCAGCCCGAGCGGCATGATATTGAGGAACATTTACAACCAGAGGATATAGACAATCAACTCTGGCAATTGGGTCTAGTTTCAGGATATTAGGCAATGTGTGGTTGACTGGACTGAAATGGTCATTCTCTTGCAATACTCATTCCGAAGTTTGATTCTCTGAAAAAGTACAGAACGTGCAATCCAAATGGAATAATCATTTACCAATTTAAGAGAGTTGCCATTCCATTTTCAAGACAAGTGATGACCATTCCATTCCCAAAATCATTCCAGCGAGCCAAACACTGTCTTAATATAATGACCAATCTATAACCTCATGTCGAAGAGGGTTCAAGGTACTAAAGTGAATTTCTAATTGGACCCTTTTTTCCGTTTACCTCTTTGGGGAATTTGGTGCTAGTGGGCGAAAATAATACTCCCAGCTTTCTCAATTATAGGGCAAATATGAGTGTCATGGAAAGTTTGAAGCAGATTTGAGGAACCACTAGTCCCTAAAGATGTCAAAGAACAAGTCAAAATACCAGCCATCAATTTACCACAAGTGCATCCAGAGAACCTAAACAACCAAGCAGTGCTCTTCAGATGGTCAAGAAGAAACTAGAACAAAAAATTAAAATACAAGTTGATAGTGGTTAAAAGGACACTAACCATGTTTGGATGCCTGTAATTTCGAGCTGGAATAAGAATCTGACCACCAAGATCCAAATGCCTAGTAATAGCCAAAAGCTCAAAATGGACAGAATTGGGTCCATCTGGATATTTTTACGAATCACAGGGTGTTATGTGCATACTTTTGAACAATAGAAAGTGTATCCGTTCATGACCCAAACCAAGAGGGTCAAAGTGGACTCTGCCTCAATTTTTATACCAATCTTCTGGATGCCCTTTCAAAAATATTGAAAACTTGTCTGCGGTCTTGGGTACTGCAAGGTGCACTCAACATAGTCGATCAATGCTCAACATGGTCAGAAACTCCAAAGGTGCAAATTTCCTACAGAATAAATGCTTGGTCCCATGCAATGACCAAAATTGCAATGTACCACGAGAAATTTGGAGTGACATTTGAAGGATTAAATCTTAAAGTAAGAAGAAAATCTAACCTCTGGGAAAATCCACTTATTAAGAATCTAAGATGGCATGGAATATGTTCCTTAGAGCTAGGAGGACAAGTTCAAGTTCATTTCATACTCTGATGTTTCTTGAGATCAAGAATTCTTGGGTGTTGTGTTTCTGTTAGCTTTTTGTTCGCGTTTATTAGTTTTGCAACTATTTTTTTTGAATTATTGATTTGTCTCGACAAGAATACCCAAATATTTTTGAAAATATCCAAGATAAAGCCCAAAAAGCTCAAGATAAAGTTATCCCAGATATTTTCTAGCCGTGTCCCTTTCCAACCGTGCCCCCTCTTTATCTGATATTCTTAAACCAGAACGCTCTTGAGAAATTTTGATGAAAACAATTTAGACGAAGGAAAGAAGAAAGTTTGCAGATCTTTTTCCTCTCTCTTTCACCAATCTCCTCAGAAGTCCAAGTAACTGCTTAGGTGGTTGTATTTCGGAACTAGTCCTTTGATTAAAAGAAGAACTGAATAATAGACATGCAGATACTGTAGTGTAATAACTAGCTAGATGTAATTTTTTCATGGCAAATTTTATTCAGTTTCGTGTTTTATTGAATTTTATATGTACATTTTGACGCAGCAGTTCTCATGTCCCAATCGAAAGTTGACTGCGGAGCCAAGACTTAACTTCCAACCTTATAGACTTTTACCTCCACAGATCCAACATCCAAACACAACCTAAATGTTTCTTATTTTTGAAAGCCATGTTACTCTATATCAACAGTTGTAAGATTAGCTGTCATTTAAAATTCTCAGCAGTTGTTAAACTACATCAACTAGATTCCTTTTTTTGAAAGGCAAAAGAAATTTTATTAATCAAATGCAAGGATTACAAGAGATGAAAAGGACAAGAGCAAAATGGCATCACAACAAGGTTGGCACCCAGACCACGCGACAATCATATGCCACTCAAGACCTATAAAAGGTTGATAAAATCAACCGAAACAGACTGTTCGGACTACCAAAAAACGATTACATCAACATCTCAAATAAAGAATGACTCAATAGAGCCACTGTCTCCAATCGTAGAAGCAATAGATGGATCAAAATTAGCTTTCTACAATTTCTCCCAAGTAGCAAAGAGTTTTTCAACCAGCAGCAGCAAATAGTGGATAGCCAATCCTAATTGCATTAGAGCTTTAAGAGAAAGAATTTTGCAGAGAGCACAAGATGAGGCTAACCTCAGTGTTGGAAATTATCCCACATCGGTTAATTATCTTCTCCAAGACTAGTATATGAGCCTAAGTGGCCTCTCCACCCATTGCCAATTGATCAAGAAATCCCATAGCAGCAGGAGCAGATAAGGAGACTTCAATTTGCAATTCAATCCAATCCCAAACTGTTTGGAGCCTTCAGTGAAAATGATGAACCACAGCCCAAGACATCAATCTGCAATTCAATCCAATCCTAAACTGATTGGAACCTGCAGTGAAAAAGATGAAAGACAGCCCAAGACAGGCCATCCAAAGCAGCACTAGAACCAAATGAAGCTTCAACCACAATCCTCCCCTATGAAAGAGTTGGGGCAGATAACCACAAGCAAACTGAGTGCAAAACACCCAAGACCAACAACACCACTAGATGCGGATCAAAAAAAAAAAAACACCACTAGACTCAGGAGACACAACAAAACCAAAGATGCAAAACGCCCAAGACACTCAAATCCAACCCAAACAGAAGATACATATTACTCAAAAGCAAAAAAACAGCAAAAAGCCAACCCCGACACAGACACTGACTCAAAACCACCCCAAAGAAGACACAAGCAAACTCAGACACCAAAGCACCCCAAAAACAGATGCTAACACGTAACCACCCCAAAGCTGACACATACAGAATCATGACAGCAGACATATGAAGGAAAACAGACAATACACCCCACCCAAAGAGAGACACACGGACAAAGACCAAAAAAAGAAAAAAAGAACCAACTCAAGACACCAAAACCAGGACACCCCACCAAAAACATCCAGAACTATAGAGATTCCACAATGCTTTTGAGACGCAAGATGAAATCATCCATTGAGAAGTCATTCAAGCCTCTTTTGGTATGTACCCAAAAGGCAACCCTGAATTTGATGAGTTCTTGCACTTCTCCCAATTTGGTTCAGATTTCTCAAAAAACACATGCATTCCTTTGATTCCAAGTAGTCCACATCACTGCCAAGGGAATGCAGTACCATATCATCTTCTGTTTTGGTTTAAAATTCTGATTTTTCCACCATTGAAGCAGATTGATCATGGAAGCAGGTACTCTCCATTGAGTTCCCCACCAACTCAAAGTTTTGGACCATACCTCCAAAACAGGTTCACAATGTAGAAGCAAGTGATCAGAGGATTCTTGAGCCCTTCCACAGAATTTACATACAGCCTCCTCAGCATTACGCAGAATCCAAATCTCAGTTAGAATTCTGCAATTTTAACCTTCCCAAGACACACCAACCAGCCAAAACATTGCACTTTTTAGGGTGCCACTTTGTTCCAAACCAGATCCAAAGCATCAACAGAGATGTTCGTCTCAATATGTGGTTTGGAAAGCTCGTACATGGATTTCACTGAGACCATATTGGATTTGTCCCCTTTCCAGATTAATGTGTCCATCCTCACCTCATACCTTATCACTCCACACCCATCTAGTAGCTCATACTGGTCATTCAAAGAATCCATTTCCCCATCGTACAATCTCCTCCTGAAGTGAAAGTGCCACTGCTGAGTTGTAGTCTTTCTTAGAAAAACATCACTTAATTACTCTTCTTTGTTGATTATCACCCTGAAAATTGTTGGAAACAGCATAGCCAGGCATGGTTTGCCTAACCATTCATCTTTCCAGAAAGATATTGAGTTTCCATTACCCACTTTAATCCCAATATTGTCTAGGAATTTAGAGTGATCAACTAGATTCCTGACATCTAGTAACAATTTCACTATGCAACTTTGGTTATTAAAACATCATGAGTACACCTTTCACCAACCTTAAATGAGGAGGTTTATCTCTATTGCCACTATGAAACCTGAACCTCATGGAATCATGTCCGAGTCACTTTAAATGCTCACAAGATCCAACAACCATTGCCAAAATCAATAACTGAAATGCACAGGCTATTGTATTCAAAATAGCATGAACCCCTAAGCTCCAACCCTCAATATCAAATTCTGTGCTCTGTAGTTTCCGGGGATTGTAAAACTGAGACAGGAATATGTTACCCATAAACTATTAGAAAGATAACAGAGACAACAAGTCAATGACATTTATTAAGGTTAAGTGAGGACTTAAAATTATCTGTCAAAATTGATTTTTCATCAAGGTTTTTTATCAAACACGTGTGATCAGGTAAAGAACACCAATATACCAAGGGTCAAAGACATGTGTTACCACTTATGGTAGGCTTAGGATAAGCATTGTTTGGATCAACCAAAACTTTCTTATTCATCTGTGGAGTTCCAAGCCATATGAGCCTCAAAAGCTATTAACTTCACAAAAACCATAGGCCGGAAAACGACTTCCTTCAGAAGCCAAACAGCAAACACGTGGGAGGCATATACCTTAACATCAATTTCTAACACAGTAATCCATATAAAATCAAAACCCGCAAAGCTATTAGTTTGTACCTTAGTTTTGGCCGTGTTTTACAAACCTGCCTTTACTTATTTCTCGGACGTTTTTTGTTCTTGCCGAAAGCGTTTCCCGCGAAACGCGATGTTACGCCAATACGAAACTCGCGCTCGTGGATTGCTTTAGTTTAGGGGTATGCTCGACTAGGACATGTAAGTGAGGCAAAAGTAGTCTTTAAGAACATGGAGAATAAAGGGATCGAACCAAATGTGGTATCTTGTAATGGGATGATCGCGAGATTCAATCAGAGTGGATGTTATTCGGAATCAATCCGTGTTGACATTTCAAAAGATGCATTCACAAGGTTTAAAGCCCAATGGGACTGGTATTTCAAGTGTTCTTCCTGTGGGGGATTTTTGAGGAGTTGATTTTGAGGCGGCAAATTCGTGGGTTTGTGATCAAGATGGGAAAGGAATCGGACAAATGCATTTTAGCGCCCTTATCGGTTTCCTCTTCAAAATTTTGTGAATTATTGAGTATTCAATTTTTTTTTAAATATCCAAGATAAAGCGCGAAAAGCTCGAGCGCTCAAATATTCTTGGGTAAAAGTCGTAATTTTTTACTTTTCCAATTTGTCTCGACGAGACAAATCAATAATTCACAAAAGTTTCACACAAGACCAACAAACGTGAAAAGTCCACACAAGACCAAGAAAGTTTATGGACGGACGCCGTCGTTGCTTCCTAAAATCGAAACCCATGTGATCAATTAACTGATTGAACATGTCTTTTCAGCAGATAAAGATACAAATGAACTTTTTCTTTTGGTAAATACTAAATTGTTTAAGGGGGTGTTCTAGTTTCTTAAAAAAAGAACTTTTAGAAAAGGAATGTAATTTTAAGCTCAAAAATTATATATTTACGCAAATAATTTTTTTACCAATATGGATTTTGTTTGATAGATCTTATTGAGATCTTTTAAACGGTGCAAAAAATATTTTAAAAAATATTTTTTATTTTTTATTATATTTGAGTTTGAAATTACCTTCTTTTTGAAAAGAAATGTTTAAAAAGAAAGCGGAACGGGGCTGAATGTACTTTCAGTTGCTTCTCTAATTTATTTGTGCCGTCAGTGGTGTTCGCCGGAGGTGGGGGAGGCAGTGGTGGTGGTGGGTGGTCGTCCCTGTCTCTCTCTATTGTGTATGATGATTTGGGGAAAGTGAACCTAGTTTTTGATTTTTAGATTTAGATTTTTTTTTTTTTTTGGCTGGGGTTAAGTTGGTGGAGACTGGTGCCACGTCAGCATATTGTATACATGTTGTAATGGAATGTTGTAAGCGTAGCATTCCTGCTACAATAAGGCCGTCCTTGTTTGAAACGGATTCTCTCTATATATATATATAAGAGAGAGAGATATACATTAGTATTTGTTCATATCGCCATCGCATATTACGCATAAGGGGTTGGTTGGTTGCAGCCAAAGTTGAAGATGAACCGCAAATTTCTTCTATTACGTTTGATTCATCCGACCCACAAAAACAAAGGCAAACTTGTACAAGAAAAACTCGGTAGTTGATTGACTGACTGACTGTTTGTATTATTTAGCAATGGATTTATTGGTTGATTTTTCTTTCTTTTTTCTTATGAATGAATATGTTTTCTAAATACTCTCCTCTCTTTCAGGTCAGTTGCGGCCACAGCGGACGCCAGAAGGTTAGCATTAGATTGACCCTTCTCCATCATCATGACTTCTATTTCGAATTATAAATAAATTTTTTTTAATCTCTCTCTCTCTCTCTCTCTCTCTCTCTTGCAGCTGTTGAGCGTCCGCCGATCAATCCATATCCTTTACTTGGTGCGGCCTTTGGGCTCTTTCTTTCCTTTGAGTAAGTGTTTGTTGTTTTCTCCCTGTTTGAACTTTTCTTTATTAGTTCAATGAATACCCGGGAATGTAACTTGGAAAATTGACAGAAAGTAGAAAAGAAAGTATGAGAAAATTACCTCTAAAGATAGAAAAGTGAATGTTAATTATGAACTCAATTTTTATTTACTTTCTGAGGACGATTACATTATGAAGATTATCCTTTTACCCTTCAATAAATACAATTTCATTCTTTATTTTTTTTCCTTCTTATTACAGGGTAGGGTACCCTAGGGCTAGGGTTACCTTACCGTGCCCTAGCCCTAAGGTAGTAGGGCTAGAGTAGGGTACCGTAGAGTTTAGGCACTTTCATAGGGTTCTAAGGCGCACTTTCCTATTACAGAGTTTTAGTAGTTTAGGCACTTTCATAGGGTTTAGGGTTTTAGGCACTTTTATAGGGTACCCAAGGGTTTAGATTTAGGCACTTTCATATGGTACCCTAGTGTTTATGTTTAGACAATTTCATAGGTTTTATGGTTTTAGACACTTTCATAGGGTACCTTAAGGTTTAGGTTTAGGCACGTTTTAGTGGTTTAGACTTGTAAGGTTTTCAAATCGGGATACGTATCGTGTGTCGTTTATTTCATTTTCTGTATCGTATCAGAATACATATCGTGTATCGTAAGATACGTTAATGAAAACAAATATAATATACAAATATAATATTTATACTTAATTATAATGTAAAAATTTGTTGGATATATGAAAATAAGTGTTTAATGTATGAAAAATAGGCTTTTAGGATGCATGAAAATTTTTAAGTTTCCCAAGTGAGATCTATCATAGTGAGGCTTTCTAGTGCCTGAGTATGCAATACATGATCGAAATATGTTCTTTCTTCTATTCGAACTTTGAATTTTGGTTTTCTCTAAATGGTTTGGATACCATCATAGTCAGATCAAATGATTCAGAATGCGTTTGTGTTTCAATTCTTAAAATATGGTAATATTTCTTCTCAATAGGAAATTGGGATACACTATTATATCGTACAATACGATGGCGTATCGTAGGATTTATATGCAAAAAGGATACAGGGTGGGATACGTATCATTTTTGGAAGGAGACGATATGAATCGTAGGATACGTATCCCATATCAAAAGATTTTAACAACCACTTTAGACACTTTTATGGGGGTAATTTTGAAAAAATATTCTAGAAATACATAACGGTGTATTTCCGTTTTTTCCTGGACCTACACGTAAAAACCCCAAAAAAGAGCATAGACTAGATGCCTTTTGGTTCATGGTGTCTTGACCACTTTGTTTCCCCAGCGTTGGTTCGTAAATAATGTGGGCCTTAGAGATCAGATTCCTTTTGGTTCATGTTTTCTTGATCACCCTGTTAGCAAAACGGTTTTTTACTGATCTAATTGAGTTTATTGGTTCTTTTCAATTTCCTTTTTCTTACGTTTCTTAAATAAGTTATTAGCCTTCTAATTGAGCCATATATTGTTCATTTGTTCTACACTTTTATTCATATCTCGTACGCAGGACCGCGCATAAATATTTGGATTTTAAGATTTTGATTCTGAGGGAAAAGTTGGAAGGTGCTAAAGCAAAGCTGGAGCAGTTCAAAGAAGAAACGGAGGCGAAGAAAAGGGCTGAGACCTCGCTCTGAGCAGTGTATGTTTTGCTAGAATAGTTTCCCATTCCTTCCCCCTCACTTGATAAATATCATCATCAGTGTCTCTGTTATTTCTGTTGGTGAGTCGGTGACCTATATCATAGTCGATTCTACCAATGTCTGAAGGTTTGCTCTTAGTATGGCACTGGACGCTTACCCCCTTTTGTGTTTAGACTCGAGAGCATTGTCACTCTGTTGACAGTTCTCCAACATTTATTGCCCTTCCTTTTTATCCTACTTCATCCTGTACTCCTCGATCGCTCCCATTTTCTCTTTCACAAATTTTACAAACCACACGCTCATCTCTATCGATCTCCGTCTGTGTTGTGGTAGCCGTACAAACTTATGACTCTCTAATTATTTACTCAAAACAGTTAATTAAATCAAGCACGAAGTTTCAAGCTCGCTCGGTTAAGTTTAAAAAAAAAAAAAAAAACCTTCCTGCAATAGTTCTGCATTGATAAGCTAGGATTGTATGCACTAGCTAGCATATGAAAGGACTGGTTGAACTTTATGTGAACCATATGAAAGTTTCAATAGGCAAATGCATGGATTAATCAAATGTGGAACCGAACCAATTTTGATTGTTTTCCTTTGTTTAATAATGTCCTTGTTTTCAGGGAAAGGAACCATGGATGACTACTGTGCTCTAGAGTGATGCTTCTGGTTGGACTAATGGATCGATATTAGAACAGTACTTTAATTTATATATGTAGCTGAAGACTCGTTTGTTGTAGGTTGTAATGCTTTTTGTTGATGAGATTACTGGTAACTACTGTTCACAAATGTTACAAACCGCGCGTACGTGCGTTCTTCTCTGGAACCAGTGTTCTGTTGTGTTGCACATACGGTTGATGTTTTTCTATCTCGGTTTCTAGTGCTTTCACTTTCATTAACATTTCTTTGCGAATGCATGGATTGATCAAATGTAGAACCGATTTTCATTGTTTGCTGAAGACTGTGTTTTAGAGTGCTGCTTTCTATTGGAGTAGGGACATTTCTCCCGGGGATGAACACGGTGGTCGGATGCTCGACTCAGAAAAGTTTCTATCTTTAGGAAAGGAGAGTATCATTTTTAGAACACAATGAATTACATTTAGTTTTGTGGCGGGATGAATTCTAGGACCGAGATCCCATGTCCGACCCCAATCCGGACAGGGCCTCTCCTCTCGGCCGTTGATCTCGCAAATCAATGGCTAAGATGTGTCGAGCACTTTTTGCTTCAAAACGACGTCGTTTTTGCTCGACACATCTCAGCCTGATTTGCGAAATCAACGGCCGAGACAAGTGGGACAGACCCCTGTCCGAATTGGAGTCGAACAGGGGATCCAGGACCTGAATTCTGTAATTGAATGCAGCCAAGGGCAATTTTGATGATCAGAGTATATAATCACACCATCCTAACATCAAATCAAACAACTTATTAAACAAGACGGACAAAAGTTTGATTCCCAAATAAGGGAGGCGAGATCGAGGGCCGGGGAACATAGGAGTTCATATGTTTCCCATTGTTCATAATTCGGCGTTTGTGCGCACTCGGGATTAAGGACCGTACTGGGCAAAAGTTGAATATTTGTCCATTAGTACCCTACGATACGAATGTAAGGCTTTTGTAGGCACATTTGAAAGAACAGTCAAGTGTCGGAGAACTTTAGGCTTCATTCTTATGAATTTAACTTAAATCTGGAAATTTTGTTATTATTTGAATTTTTTTTGCATTTGTTAGTTTTGCGCCAAACTTTTGTAGATTATTGATTCGTCTCGACGAGAGAAATTGGGAAAGTAAATTTTTTTTTACTTTTATCCAAGTATTTTAAGAAATAACCGTTTTTTAGCGCAAAAAAATGACTTCTTTTTTTTTTGGCAACCTCCACCCTTAGCTATCTTTTCCTGATCCCCATTGAACATGATTGCAGTGATTTACAGCTTTTCTCACCATACCACGGCCATAAATGGAAAATTGATTGACAACAAAAATAGAAGATCAACATACTAAAATAGCAGGAGGATATTGCAATAACCTCAACTGCCGCGAGCCAAAAACTTGAGCCTTCACGAGCCGAGCTTAGTCATTTATTAAACGAGCCTCTTTAATCAAACCGAGTCTCTCTTAACAAGCTGAGCTTTTTTCGAACAAGCTAAGCTCCACTCGGCTGGTTTACTAAACGAGCCGAAAACTCGATCTCGAGCTCGACTTGTTTAGTAGTCGAGCCGAGCGTTAACGAGCTGAACCGAGCTCGCGAGTATCTCATGTCATCCAATGCAAATCAGTTAATGATAATGGAAATCAGTTCATAAATAACGGAATATATGATTATTTTGTCTAAATTTTATTTAATCATGACTATGCATGAGTACGATCCCGTCCGTTTTGAAATTTTGGATTTGTAGGTAATGAGTATAAAGAGAAATAGAGATAATGATTGAAGAGAGATAGAGAGAAAAATGAGAATAACGATTGAAGAGAAATAAGATATATAATTATTAGAATTTAAAATCCAAAACCTTTAACTGAACAAGGTTGTAAAGTTTGACCGACATACCTTGAAAAACAAAGGAAAAGGTCAAACTTTCAATGATAAACGTAAACGTAAAGTATGAACGCGATTAGAGACAATTTGATCTGTACAAGTAAATATATTAGCAGTCGTATCAAAAAAGCGTATTAAAATATAATACTATCAACTACGTATATTTAATCTAGGAAAAGTTTTGATAGACTCTGATGGTGATAACATTTCAAATATAATAACTCCAATATTTCTATGTTTCTGTAAGTATATTCATACGTTTAGATTGTTATTATATTGTCGGAGGCGGGGAGTGTGTTGTGCAGCTCTGTGCTGCACAGCATTCTGCGCAGCTGCCGGCGAGGCTTTGCCGGTATCAGTCCGATGATCGGATACGTCCACCACATAGAGCTCATCGAGTACTATAAGTGTACAAAAAATCAGCTTGATCAAATATTGTTAAGTGCCTCATCGGAATACATATAACTTGAAGAAAAAAAAAAATGAATCCTAAGGATACAAAACACTGGATCAAAACCACTGAATCCATTTTTATCAAAGTTATATGTGTTCCGATAAGGCACTTAACGATATTTGATTGAGCTGATTTCTAAGGTGCATGTAGAACTCGACGAGCTCTACGCGGTGAACGTCTCCGATCGTCGGACCAATGCCGGCAAGGTCACGCCGGCGACTGCGCAGCACGGAGCTGCACAGCACGCTCCCAGGTCTGTTATTGTCAATTTAATTAAATGGTAGACGAAAAATGCCTCAAAAAATGAAATCTATCTAATAAAACAGAAGGCTGTTTGTCCTATGTGGCACATTTGTCCTATGTGGCACCCATCTACCTAATAA
>JAOTQK010000012.1:2736352-2746394 GCA_025642025.1 Rhododendron ferrugineum
ACAAGCCATTACCTGCTTTTTCGTTATTCTGGACGGAAATACTAACGGTTCCAAACTAGTCTTAAGTACAAGGGGTGTGAGTGATTAAAAATGAAGTAGAGGGGGTGTGGTTCAAAAACGACCAAAGTACAGGGGGTGTATCTGGAATTTACCCAAAAAGGTACTATTCACAAAATTGGAAATTATTATTTTCTTCTCTCTTCTCTTTTCTTCAAACCAAACAATAGAAGAGAAATTTTTTGAGTTTTCCTTTCTTTTACTTTCTTTTCCTTTCCTTAAGTTCCAAACAGAGCCTTAGTTCCAGTAGATGTGTATTTTCAATTGTATTATTATGTTTCATTCTTTCAAATAAAGTGGGTATTACATTATGTTCCATTGCAATGAAAGTATCATCAGGTCGACACGAACCGGGGGTCCTTGTTGTGCACTTGTGCATAACATGGGTGTTGTGCACAATCTCGGTTGTCGGATCGTGATCTCATCTTGACAATAAACGGCTCTCGAGTGTCCATTGTCACGATGAGATTTGAGCGGCTCGGATTGTACACAACACACCCTCTGAGTTCAGGTTGACACCCTTACCATTATGTGTTGATATGTAGCCAGTGAGATGTGTCTTGAAAGTTGGGGGTACAGAATTTAACCAAGGAGAAGCCACGTTTGATAGAGCACTTGAATCACTGATGTAGGCAACTTTTTCCTTTTTCGATAAGTACTCAAGCACTAAGCAGTACATCCTCAAAGTGACATACCCCCAGTTCTTGATGTTGGCAACTTGGCATAGTATAGTTTGGCATCAAATTATCCGAGCCGAGGGGAAGAATGCCGTGACATCGGCAAAGTTGGTTTCCGACGAGAAGCCACAATCAGGGCGGAGATAGTAGGGCACTTATCGCGGTGGTTTGGGTGTTAGCAGTAAAAATTAAGTTGAAGACAATGACATTTCAGGTCAAGTTTAAAATTTTAAAGCAGAGCTAGACATTTTTTTTTTTTTTTTTGTGTTTTTATTTAACCACTCTAATTTTTTATTTTATTTCTTTTTTAGTCATTTCTCAGCTCTCTTGAGAAATTCTTCCCTTGTAAATGTGATACAACACTGGACTGAAGGAGAATTGGGCATTAAATTGAGAATATGGATTAGCAGTGCGATGCGTATGAGTTGCGCATTTGGGAGCATTGGCTCACAAAAGCCTGATTTCAAGATTTAGGGTTTGAATCATGTACAGAGCCAAATGGATTTCAGATTGGACACAGGAAAAAGTAGAGACCATCACGAAGGAATAATTAACTTGCCACAAACTGAAATTTTGCACCAAACAGGTTCAAGCATTTATAACATAGCAGAAATCAGAAACAATGCACTTGGGACCCTATAGTTCCAAGTTCCAACAGACAATTCTATTCCTACGCTTCCAAGACAGATTCTCCTAAGAACCTCGCTCCCATTTAGACAAAGGAAGTAACGATATGATAATGGAAATATCAAATATATACACACAAATTTCCTTAAGTACTGAGTGTGAACATACTCTCTCTGCCCCTTTTTGAATTCATTAGAATTTCTTTGCCGAGCTCCAAAATAGGGAAAGAGAATTTTGTATAACTGACATACAACTGAATCTGACTACTCCTGAAGACGTCTTCCTGAATGTTGCAAAGAGAGGGACACTAAAGAATACTGAAGTTGAGAATACATGACTACTCTAACGTTGGATGCAGGAACGTCATTGGTTAGAGTAGCCATGTTGTTCACTTCAGAATACTATAGTGCTGCTATCTTCCCAACATTTAGAAAGACTTCTTCAAGAGCTGCGAGACCAAGTTGTATGTTAGCTATACCGAATTCTCTTTCACTATCTCGAAGCTTGGAAAAGAAACCCTAAACCACTCTTCATTTCCACCCCTACGGAAGTGAAGAAAAAGAACAACTCGACAAATGGAAGGGTTGGTACGCAATATATTTTCTCCCTGACCCTTAAAAAGAAAAAGAAAAAGAAAAGGTACTCCTCTTTGCTCGGATTGTCTATCATCTCCTCGCAACTCTCTGCCATGCTCCAAGAAACAAGGCTTTTCTTATAACACCTGTCCGAAGTCCACAAACCAGAACCACAGTACCACCTATAACTACCCATTTCCAATCAATGCCACCACGTTTTTGGGTTGTCTCTATGTCCACGAGTTCATCTCTCTCTTCTTCACCGGATGCTATGTCCAAAGGAACGGTATCTTCTTCAGCTGAAATCTTCGTGGTAATTCTTGCCAATAATACACTTCGGGACAGTGGGGCCTCCGATTTCCTCGCTTGTTGATACGATCGAAAGCCTGAGTGCAACTTCTTCACTGTTCCCCACATCCCGTGACGGACTCCCAATTTCGCCACGTCTTTGGGAATTCCCATGTCTTCGTAGTGTATGAGAGTCACCTCACATGCAGATAGTTGTCCATCTCCTCTACGAGATTGCACTACATTGAGTATGCAAAGCAAATGGGAAAATGTAAATTATTTATGGATTGGACTTCATAATTAACAATGGAAGTGTGGAAAGAAACGCATGTTCTATGCAAACAGTGAAAGTGTGAAAGAAACAGGTATGTTTTGCAAATTCTTACCTGGTTTGATAATCCAGCTTGAAAAATATAGATCCACGCGTCTAGGCTTGTCACGTCTCTGCAAAGCTGGATAGGGAACGCCCTACAGTACCGGAAGATGCATGTTAAGAGGGAGAGCTCATAAACCAACAATTGATATGCAAAAGGCATGCGCAAGATTATGGACAACTTAATAAGAAGTAAAGGAAGTAAAAAGTGGAGTTCACCATTGTGAATTTGTAAAACCCAATGTTATCGGGAAATGGATGACATGTGTGAACTTTTGTGGTTCAACATGAGTTTTGAGTCATTCAGGTCCTTATTCTAGATCAAGATCCCAATAAATCCAAAATGGTAATCCCAGCAATACAACTTAAATTGTTTAGAACACAAACTCACAGTACAAGAGAGAGGTTGAAGTACATAAATCTGTAGACTTCACCATGGTAAGAAGTTTCAAAAATACCCAGATGGTCTCAAAGATAACCCGTGCCTGCATAGCAACTGGATCAATTGGAGATGGCATCTCCCGCAGGCCACAGCCCCCAAAAAATAAACAAGTACGGAACTAAAATAACAATGAAAAACACATGGACGTATTAAAAAATGAATATTCATATCTTCCCAACTGAAACTGATTTGCTTGATTCCTATTTATACTCGACAAGGAAACATCAGTTCGAAAAATTTCCCTTAAAGTTCCAGTTTTCTTTTTCATGCAAATGAATTTGATACATCTGGATACCCAATTGCCTCAGCAGTGCACCTGCAGCCTTGCAACCCTTTTAGATTAGAGAAGATGCAACAAACATAAAAGTGAATAGCTAAAGAAACTATTACCTTTGTAACACAATAATACGTCTTTCCATCTTCCCATATTCTGCGACCAATAATATATTCGCGATCACTGCAGAAAAAAGGGAACTGCACAGATGAACAAATGAATGTATCAAAAAATAACACTGTAGGAACAAAAAGATGTATCAAAATACAGTTAGAAAAAGAGGTATCGAATACAAAACCCATCCATATAATGCATAGCTCCTATGTTCTATCATATCATACCTTCTTTATCCAGTGGACAATCGTCGTCCCTGTATGAGGATGTTCCTCCAATATTCTAAAGTATGCAAGCATAGGATCCCATTTGGGGCGAAACTCATCGTCCCAGAAGAAGTCTCTGACCAGCTCTGGAGTTGCATCCTCGAAGACAGTTCTGCTACAGTAAACTACAGGCCCAGTCTGATCAATAATATGCATTGTCAGGTTTTGATAGTTTTCAAGCAACCAGGAATAATGTAAAAGGAAGACCAGAATTCCTACAAGATCTCACAAGTGGGTAGGGTAACAAATTTTCTGAAGCATGAGAAATACTGAACACATTGGGCATCCCTGAACCAGATGGCCTGGAACACTGCTGCTGTGACAGTATGAGGTTTCTAAATCGAAAAAGGGAAAATACAGGAAAAAGTTCAGAGTATCCAATTGCATGTAACTATGTACCCACCAAGACGTGCAAACTAGAAAGGTAAGACCTAGGAACAAATTTGTTCACACTTTTTGCCCAGTACAGGACCATCCCTCATCATAGTATGATTCTATAAAAAAAAAAGGATCTGGAAATCATTTCAACTCAGTATGCAGTCCATCCTGATGTGTGCGTGAGTCATGCTTATTATCCTAGAGCCATATCAAAGTTATATTGTGGCTCACATGAGTATTTGCTGCTTTGGAGTAGTCGATTGCAAAGTTAATCATTTCAACTACCTATGTATTCCGTCCTGTTTTCCAAAGAGAAACAAAATGGACGCATGCATAAGGGTTGATTTTATGCAATATCGAAACCCAAGTAGCATCATGTTAAACATGATTATTTGCTTATTGGGAATAGAACTTTACAATATAGAAATTCATGATCAGCAGTCCAGTAGGAGACAGGGCCATCGTCCAAGAAAAGGATGAGGGTTTAGTACTGCAGGCCTCAATTTGATTCAATCCTGTTCTTGTAACTAAGAGAAAATTCTAATCAGTATAAGAAACTTGTTTGTTGGCAAGACTTGGACACACTTTACCGGCATTTGGAAGACAATTGCGTTTGGTTCCTAGCTAAAGGGCACCCGAATTGGACCAAACCATATGTCAGGGCAGGCTATTGCTCTCGTTCTTTATTTTCTTTCAGAAACACATTTGATAGGAAAAAGTAACTTTTTGAGCATGCATTAAATTGCATCTTTCAAAGTTAGGGTAAATTTGTACCTCAGGATCATGGCGCCATGCTTGGTATGTCAAGTTTGAGGTGGAGCGTTCCATCATACTTTGCCAACCGGTCAACCCATCCTTGCTTTCAATAAGATGCAGTAGGCGTTCCAAATCGTTCTCTGTGACAACATCTTCTATCTCACTAGTGCTGGGCCTGCCAGGTAGAACAAGAAACTAAAGTCTACAAACATCCCTGTGGCCCAGAAGTTTATAACACAAATGATGCTAAGGTTTCCACCTCGTTTGGGAGTTTGAGCAAAGAAGGAACAAAAAAGATCAAAGGGTAGGTAATCATTTGCTACCCTTTGACCATACTCTCGGAAATTTTGGAAACTCGACTTTAGTTCCCTTGACAATTTCATTGTGTTTCTCCCAATAGATTTCCACGCATGCATAGGAAGTTGCTCTACTTTCTCCTCTTTCTCTACTTAAAAACTAGACACGAGTAGTGCCTATCACTTTCGTTTCTTTTTTCCCTCCCTCCTCCAAAACAATGTCCATTATTTCCACTTTTAACTTCCAGCATATACGTCTTAATTTAGCTCAGATACAAAAGGTTAAAGGCATCCTCTACATGTTTTTTTTAAACTTCATTTCAAATGTAGATAACAAGAGACACCTATCTTGTCTTGTACTTTGGCATAGTAAGCTTCACCTCAATTCCAGAAGATATACCAAACCAAGAAGTTCAGACTTAGAATTCCAGCTAGGTGAGATATCTCAACTTCCTTGGTTATTTCTTTGCTTACCCTCCCTGAAGGCTACAGGTTATGTCATTAGGCTATGCTACACTATCCAAAAGGTTAGGTTAGCCTTTTGAATAAGACAAGTCATAGTAGTTCGTGGGCAATATGCTTAATGATCATAGAAAACTCCGAATATATCCAATATCTTACAGCAAAGAACCAAACAAACCCATAAGCACTAACATCAAATTAGCCCATGGAGTTGCTTCTTAATACATGCAGTACAGTGCTGTTTGTTTTACAAATCACACAACCAGAACCCAACTATCAGTTTCTACCATACTCCACACCCATCATTAGAACATGCAATGGGGCTTCTGACACTTAATAGCTAAAATGTAAACCTAGAACCCCATAATCGCTACTATTCACCTTATACTTAGCATGCTAATGTCTAGTGGTGTACTAATTCGAATTTGGAAACCATAAAGGCTCCCCTTCCAACTAGTATGTAAATTAAATTTGGTTGCATTGCATTAGCATATAACAAGGTTTCAAACTGCAGCCTCTCCATAGCTATAAGAAAATTGCAAAAGCACCATATTTCAAACAAACTGCGCACAAATCGCCAAGCTCAAATTACCTTTAATCGAGATACCTAAACAAATCATCATAACAAAGCACTACCACTGTACAACATACCAACAAAAATGAACTAAGCTATTGTTTTTTGCAGCTAAACTTACGGAAAATTTTACATGACAACATAGAATGATTTTTATTTTTGACTAGATCACATCAAATTAGTTAGATTTTCAGAAATTTGTACACCAATTATATAAATACTACCTTATACTTTTTTGATAAGTAAATACTACATTATATTATGTATAGTACAAGTAAAACTCTAAAATGGGGGTTGGCCGGACCCCCTCAGGCCCCTACACACCTCCGCCACTGTCTGTGAGGTCCTTTGGATTGAGGAATTTCATAAGAAAAAAGGGAAAGAATTATGTTTTTAGCCATATCACTCATTTGGACTGAGTATTTTGATGAAAAATGGTGAGAAAAGAAAGAAAAAGGAATTTTTTGATTGGGTCTTTTCCTTTCTCATCCAATCTCAGCATTAAGTAAGGACTCCATCGAAAGGGGCTGTTCAGTTTATCAGCCCTAGTGATCAGGCACTAAATAAAATATAAATTCATAATAACCAAACTCACTTACTCGCCGCCGATACTCTCCACCGGAGACCGAGCCCCTATCAAGTCCTTCCCCCTCCCCCTGAACCGCACCCACACTGTCCGGCCGACCGAGAAGGCCGAGAGAGCCGAGAAAGCGAGACAGAGCCGGCGGGCGCCGAACCCCGGGGGAACCGCGGTCCAGGCGAACCGGAGCTTGGACCGGAGGCCGAGGTAGAGGAGGCCGGTCCACCTGGGGCGCCAGGACCAGCCGATCACTAGCCCTATCATGATCGCGAGCCAAATCGGGACTGCGCATAGCAATAAGTCGACGAATATCTCAACGACCGCCGGTCTGTTGAGGAACCCCGTGAGGTTGAAGTAATTCGGATTCTCCTCCATCTCCGATCTTTCGGAGATCTTTACATAGCGTATGTTTAGAGAGAGAGAGAGAGAGAGGGAGGGTTGAAGATATTTTTGAACTCCCAGAATTCGCAATTATCTACTATGTTCGTGAAAAAAATTAGATTTATCCGACATTTTTGAATGTATAAACAAATTATATACTATTTCATAAAATAGAAAGTTACGCGACCATAAACTTAAAACCGCCACCTAGGTAATTGCGAATTCGAGATGAACAGTTTTGATTTTCGATGTCAGTTTGGGAGTGGTAGCGGAGAGTATGAAGAGGTATGGAGTATAGAGAGGAATTGATCCCGAATATGAGTAGAAAATGAAACGCGAATGAACACCGGACGAACAAGTTGAAAGAGAGAGAGAGAGCAGTCAATGTACTTTATATAGGAGTGACAATTATTTATGGGGATAAGGCAAACCACAAGTATGACCGGATCTCTCTCCATATCCAGTGGAGGTTTTCAAGGAGAAAATGCCACTTTTTTTTCACCTAGAAAATGGGGCTGAAAATGTAGATCTTACGGAGTTACAGTAATTTACAGTGATAAAACTAACCGCGATATGACCGAATCCTCTTGCCATATTCTGTGGAGAGATCGCCAACGCATCGGATCGATAGAAGAAAATAAAAATTGCCAAAACACGTAAATGATGACGAGATTCAATAATCGCTACATCCGGAGGTTTTAGTTCGATGGCGACTTTTTTGCCAATGATTGATGCAAACACCACCAAAATGGGCAACTCAGTTCAAAAAGTCTTTACAATTGCAGATTGCAAGCCCATGATCTTAAATTCCCGGTTATTGTGCCTTATCTTCACCCTCATGTTTTTCAACATTTTCTTAGCCTGAACATAGGCAATTATAAATGAACATCAATGGACAGGAGATTATGCAACAGGGAAGACAGGAAGAAGCAAATAGTTGACAACCTTTCGAGGATCCCATGCTCTCTGGTTGGCTGGCAGATTGTGGTGACAGTCCCAGGTATTAAGATCATAGTGGTAGATACATCTGCACAAAAGAGCAATTCAGCAAGTGACAACAAAAGGGCAACATTTTTTTTTGGATAACCAAAAAGGGTGGGAGGGGGCGACCAGCGTAGTAATTCCCCCTTGGGCGTCACCATAGGGGCTCCCTACCCGCCAATGGAATGTCCGGTTCGAGCCATAGCTACCATCCGGGAGAACGGGCCGTCACCACGGCACCACCTGGTGCACAGCGGCAAGAAATCCCCCTCTTCGGTCCACCTAGTGGCGGGTACCAGCACAAATGTGCTTCCCGGAACTCGAACCGGCGCAGGTGTTAAAGAGAGGTGGTAACTACCACCAACTGGGCTACCACCTAGATGGTAGCAAAAGGGCAACTCGTTGCAGTGAAAGAACAAAGTGCAGTTACACCCATACCCATATTCAGCCACAAACCGCCATGAGTTGGGCGAAAGCTAGCATGGAACCCCCGACAACCGGTCACACTTCCTCCAACATCAGTTAAAATTTCTCGAGTCATCGTGGAAGAAAGACTGCCTCACCAAAAGGCAACCCTTGGCATTTCACCACAACCATACTTTCAATCGGTAAGAAAAGCACGGTGAGGCATTGAGAAGTTACAAAACACAAACAAAGGAGGATATGGAGCACCTGTTAGTTGCTTGCTGCTCAATATAATGTCAAGCACTCTCAGTGCATCATGAGTTTTTTTCTGCTTCAGCTCCTTGGAGGGCTAGAGATACAGATTTCAGAGGTATTTTTGCTGCATAACTGATTTCGACATTAAAAGCTTTTGACTGAAAGGAACACCTTTCATCTTTCAGTGGCCTCACTAGGGCTCCCACTGCATTTACTGCCATATTAGTTTGGGAAACCATTTTAGTCTATGAACTAAAATTAGAATGCAGTACAACTATTCAACTGAACATATACAATCAAAAGACTCACTGTTTTGCAAATGACTCCTCAAGAACCACTGCGAACTCTAACTTGTTTTGTGGAAGAGGCCCCACTGTGTCCAAAGTTTTCGCTAAAAACTCAATCATAGGCAACTTCTTCTCACCAAGTTCAGAGGAATATGTTTGGTGAAGTTTGTCAATAACTTTCTCTCAATTCCCTTGCTCTCAACAACTTTCTTATCTTCAGAACTTATAGAAACCTGCATGTATCATACAATACCATAAATGCGACATATAAATGTGGAGGCACAAAAAAAATAGACATATGGTAGTTAACATATACTGTACTAATAAAACATCTCATCCAGGTATTTGACAGAAACTTTGAAGTGGTTCGCCAACAAAGAAATGCGCTGGCCAGCACTACCAGACCCACGCCTACTGGTAATAGAATGCTTCGGCGGATCCAGTTTTTCTGGCTTGGCATTGGGTGGTATAATTGGCGGTGGTAGTGGTGGTGGAGATCCAATAACCTCTTTCTCCATCATTTACTCATCCAGTAACAATAAGGATGTCACTTAACGATGAGCACACTTGATTCCTGGCTCTCATGGTAAAATCACCTCAAACTTCCAAGTTAATCAAATGAACAAAATCACAAAATTAACAGTAGAGAAACCTATCTTTTGCGGAATTGTAGAGGGCTTTGGGGCAATTCCCATGTTTTATCACCAAATACAACAGGTCTTAATTTTTTTTTTTCAATTTTCTCTATGTTTACAAAACCAAACCAACATCTCACAAAGAACCCTAGCTGCTGGATATGCTCAAATGCTATGCTTTAACACACCAACAGATTCTCAGAAAATGCAGCATGACTACAGTGAAACAGATCAGACCTGTGAAGTATGCAATAATCATAAAAACCCAGAAAGGAGTAAAACTGTTCTCTCAACAACCAAAAAAGGGAAGAAAAGGGCAATAACTTACTATCATCCCCGCCTGAGCGCACATGTAGAAA
>JAOTQK010000012.1:2769276-2784752 GCA_025642025.1 Rhododendron ferrugineum
CTATTACGTTGCGTTGTGCCTGAAGTCAGGTTTGTCAGTCAATAGTAAGGAAGGGTGATTCAATTTAGTTGCGTTAAGAAAATGTCGCGCCGTGCCTTCAGGCACGGGCAATTCCTAGTTTGCTCAATATTTTGTGTCCATTTTTCCAGAAGCCTAAGCCGAATGAGAATGCTGAAAAGCAGAAGGACAATATTGCGACAGCACCCAAGGACGAGGCTGATGCTAAGAAGGAATCAGAAATCAGTGCCAAAGAGTTGGTCGAGTCAGTTTGATCAACGGGAGATATTTTTGAATACTGAGAGTATATATACATCTATGTGTTGGAAAATGGAATTTTTACCAAAGAGAATTTGGTGGGACCCACACCGCGTGAGGTGGGCCCAACTACAGTGAACAAATTCCATTAAGAGATGAATAAGAAATTGTCTCATTATGGGAATTGGAAAAACCAAATGACGCGCGTGCGCGCCGTCACCGAACACCTAAATTAGACCGGGGCCGGGGCTGAAACTTAGAATTCGTGGGCCCGCGACCTATAGTTCGAGGTATGTGGTCTGTGGTTTAGTCTGGGTACTTCGGAATTGGGCTTACCAGGAAATCTGGAATGGATAATGAAAGGGTCAAAGACTCATATGGACACCCATATTATTGCTATCAAATTGCTGGTATTGATAGCTTCCGTTTTCCCTAATCATCAGATTAATCACGGTATTGAATTCCTTCAATTTCCCACATTGATTGGTCCTCTTGGTTCTATAAATTTGGCATCCGTTATACAGAATAAGATACCGAAATTTCAGAGAATATATCCATCTTCCAATATTGTTCTTTCTTTCGAGAGAGAGAGTACAGACACAGGTTCGTTCGACGGGCAGTCTACGGCGGTGCTCCGGCGGCTGAGTGGTAACCGAGTCAACCCTGGGAGACAAACACCGACACAACCTCCAGCACCGGTGAGGCGGCGAATTTGTCTTAAGGGCACCGTTGAACAAAACGGGTCTCGGTTTGCAAATTCTTGTTCCCTATTTACAGTTTATGCTTATGTTTCATATTCTGTAATTCCAATTCATGTAATATTCTTTTCGATTGTAAATTTCCAGAAATTAGTAAAGTCAATTACTGTTTTCCGCACTATATTTTCCTACACTATGTATAGCAAATTGGATCTGCTGTCAATACGACCGCGGGTTTTTGGTGGCGGCGTACCTAATCGAAATTGTATTCACTTTGTTTACTCTTGTCTTCCATTTCCCTGTGGACAACTTCAGTAATGTTCTTTTTGGCCCATGAATCTGAGAAAAATCTGCACATTCATTTTGTTGGAGATAATTGAAATCTACGAATGCATGAATGTGTTATTATACGTAGATATGACACCACGAGTTCTATTTCAGAAGCTGAAGCAATTCTGAACTAACAGCCAAAATGTCTTCGGATGATTGTAGTTCGTGCCTATTTGTCAAAAGTCATGATGCATACGTGCGCACAAACACAGAAGGCAATATAGGGCCACAAATTATGATTAATTATTTTTTTCCATTCTTATAATCGAATTGTATTCGTTCGGACACAGAAGGCAATATAGGGCCACAAAATGAAGAGATTCGTTTTGTAGGAGACAATTGAAATTGACGAATGCAGGAATTCCTTAATATGTCTACAGTCTCCCTATCTCTGTGAGCAATGCACAACTAGATCCATTTCAACAGCTAGCTGGAGCAAATCCTAAACAAATGGTCAAAAAAATGTCTCTGGCACAAAGTGTTTCCTAGAATTATAGTCTTGTGATATTGTCTAAAGGCCTGATGCCATTTTGGATTGGCAAGTAGGTCACTTGACCTCACTGAGTTAGAAAAAACCCCGCATCGTCGATAAATCTTAGCTCCGCCCTTGCCATGGATACAAGAGTTATAGTTGTAGTGTTATTTCCACATTGGATCCCATGATGTCAGAATGTCCCAAAGAACTTCAAAAAGATCTGAACTTTTGTCCGGTTTCATAACAGATTATAAGTAATTTACCCCATTGTCAATAAATCTTTGCTCCGCCCCTGCATGATGCTCACGAGATGTACAGAAAAGCAGGCAATATAGTGCCATAAATTGCATGCGTATATGACACGTTCATACAAACTCTTTGCTTTTTAGTATGTTCTTGAAACATGTGACATTCTTTTCTTTTTTTGCCATAGGTAGCGTTAATACTTAGTGGTTGGATACTTAGGCCCCGTTTGATAAAACTTTTGGCTCTTAGGATTGGATTACCAATCCTAAGGGACTATCAAGCCCTTGTTTGGTAACCAAAAAATGTCCGGACTATTAGCAATACCCCGTGGGACTTGGTATTCATAATCCAATCCCAACCCCTTCTCATTATCAATCCCTTCTCATTACTAATTTCTTCTATCAATCCAATCTCATATCAAACAAACATGATATTAATAATCCCATCATCTAATCCCATCCCAAACAAACATATTCATTATCAATCTCATCTCATTATTAATCCCTTCTCATTACTAATCCCAATCCTAATCTCATCTCCATACGAATTTCATCCATCTATCACTGTTATCAAATGGGGCCTTAGATTACAACGCAGACTGACCATAAATCCATCTAGAACCTGAGATCTATATTTACTTAGGCCTCGGGCCCGTCCCATTCCGCTGGGCCAAAGGCCTGTTGACTATCTCAGATGATATTCGAGCACCATAATTTTTAGCATAACTTTTTTTTTTTCTAAGCTCTGAAGGGTAAACACTAAACAGTCACGATTACTATCGAAACAAGACCGGGTAAGGTTAGAAACGGGCCAGACCGAACAGGAGTTAGGGCCACAAATGAACCAAGTCGAGCTCGAGCTCGGCTAAATGAGCCAAAAACTTGAACTCGAGTTCTGATCGAACCTTAACGAGTCGAGCTTAGAGGATGTTCCATTTTCTCTTCTTTTTTAAAAAGTTATTTTTCTTCAATTTTCAAACTCAAATATAATGAAAATGAAAAATAATTTTTTAATTTTTTTTGCACCGTATAAAAGATCTCAATGAGATCTATCAAACAAGATCCATATTGGTAGGAAAATTATTTGTGTAAATATATGATTTTTGAGCTTGAAATTACCTTCTTTTTTTAAAAGTTACTTAAAAAAGAAACCGGAACGGTACCTTAGTCATTTATTAAAACGAACGTCTTTAATCGAGTCGAACTTTCGTCAAACGAGTCAAGCTTTTGTCGAATGATCTAAACTCCACTCGTTAGTCGTTACTAAATGAGTCGAGTCGAGACAAGCGTTAACAAGCCAAGCTTACAAGCTGCTTGGTCCATTTACAACCTTCGGGTGAGGATCCATTTCCTTCTTTATTTTCCCCTCCATCAGCGTCGATTGATGGTTCGACCGCAGAGAATAGCATCGCCAGTTGAGTCTCGTTTGAGAGTAGGCGGGAAGCTTCTCTCTCTCTCTCTCCCCTGCGTTCACTGATTCTTACAGTCCCTCCTTTGATGGAGTCAACAAAGCACACATGCCTCAAACTTGAAATCCCAAACGCAAACCAGACCACCACCGACCCAATCTTCGTCAGGGCCACCTGGTTCCCCTCTCGCTTCGACCTCTCCATCTCCGACGGCCTCCACGCCTGGACCCTCAACGGTACCGCGAATACCCTTTCACTCTCTCTCTAAATTTTGTGTTTGATTTTTGATGCGATTTGGCTTGATTAAGACCACGTCGTTTGAAATTGTTCAGCTACTGAGGACGAGGTTAGGGAGAGAGCGTCTCAGTGGGACCAACCCGTCTCCGAATACATCGAGTTGGCCGAGAGGCACCTAGGGTTTCAACAGCCAGGATCGGTTTACGGATTTACGGATGCCGGAAACGGGCACAGAAGAGTTAGTTCTCGATTTGATTATCTGGTGATGTGTGTTTGATAATGTAAATACTCGCGATTATTTGTTTGTATCTTAGTTGCACGGAGCAGGAGCGGGGGAATGTAGGGTTGGGAGCGTGCAAGGAGCTTGTACATATATTACGAAAGAAGATAATGTAGCATATAATATTCACTTTAGAATTAAATTATTTTAGAGAGTAAAAATAAGGGCCAAGTCCACTGTAAGTGTAAAAAATGGGTTAGTGTTACAATATATGATTTTTTCCCCCAAGATGATGACTTGGGCTAGATATATCATATATGAGTTCATTAAAGACCAATTAATAAATCCTTGTTTATCTACATAAAGAGCATACAAAAGCTCTCATCTTTATAAGGAGCGAGCTCCCGTTAAGCTCCTTAGTTGGGAGCGAGCTCTCAAGGTGGGAGTGACACCACTTTAGGAGCTCCTGCTACTAAGGTTTTTATGTAGGTTAGTCTTTATGGGGTTTGTTGATGAAGTATTAGTTTTATTGTTCACTGGATTTTGTTGCATTTAACTTATACTTGTATTTGGTGAAAATTCTTAATCCGTGTTTAAGTGTTTTTGAAATTTGGGCCAACAGTTCTTGGAATTTCAAGTTTGTGAATCATGTTAGCTTAATTGGGCTTTATTAAGTTTCTTTTGCTAAACAAAGGGGTTATGTACGTGTTTGTCTGGACTCTGGACTGCAAATTTTTTTTTTTACTCTGAAGCCCCAATGATCAGGTTGCATAATGAAGATTGAATTATCGAACTCAAATATGACATAATAACACGCAAATACAAAGGGAATAATATGAGGCAAACAAGGTTAAATGTAGTTTGGCCTCTAATAACCATAGCTGAAGGTGAAAATGCGTAATTTGTGTCTATAGAATTAGGGCTTGCAGTATATTGTTAAACATGAAGTTCATGTCGAATTAGTATCCTTTACCTTTAGTGGTTTAAATGTGGCTATGAGACAATAATTAGACTAGAATTAGTTTGTTAAACAACAGAAACATATATGCAATTTATGAGTATCTTTGCCTTGGATTGTCACAAGGTCCCTTATGGACAAAATTATGTTTCCATCATTGAGCTCAATGAAGATTGTTAATGTTGGAAGACTTTGATTTCTTTTGTTGCTCATAAATGCTAATTATAGTTTCACTCATTGTGTAATTTTATGCAGTTGTCGTGGACATTTGAGAAGGAAGGGACTAAGCTAGAATGGCGATGGAAATGTAAGCCTTCACCCAATGATAAGGAAACTACATCAGGAATCTTGGACTTTCTCATGGACGCAAACGTGCGACTAAGTGTAAGATTATGCATAGTTCTCAACCTCTCCCAAGTTTTTCATCAATGCATTTGCTGTATATGGTTTTCTCGATTTTATTCCAGATGCTTTACATCCATCCAAATAGTTGTGAATGTCTGAATGAAAGATATGCTTGTGAACTTTGTTGTCTTCTAGCGGCTCTAACTTTTTGGACATGGAGCATCCTAGCTAAACTGGCCTTCCCCCCGTTTTGTTTTGTAGTTGTAGACTTGTAGTTACTCCACTGAAACTGCAAAATTGTGCCTGTGGTGCCATGTTGTCTTGGTAACCAGTCATAAAAGAGTGCTTAGATACAAATCAGGCTTTTGCTAACCCAAACCTTTGATGAGGAATGGAATTCGGTCCCACTACCCTTGAAGACCTTTACATTGAGCCTGGCTTGCGCTAAAACTAATCAGTCTTGGGTAGGCCATAATGCAGGAGCCTGGTATTGCTACTCTTTAGGACAAAGTCACAAGGCTTGGTTTAGTTTGGGTTCATTGTAGCTACATTACATGTATACTTGCTCGTGTTCGTGTGCGCGTGAATGCGCATATGTATCATTTCTGGGTCCAATGAAATTCAACCTATTTGTCATGGTATGATTTTCTAATTTGGATTCTGAACTTAATGTTGTGTTTTCGTTACTTCTGGAATCTGAATCCTATTTATTTCTGTGTCGAAGCTTGTTCAATGGAACTTTGGAAATACTTATTTGATGTTTCTTCTTCTTTATTGGTTCTTTTGTGTAATTTCCTTTCCAGTTTGGGTAAATATGGTGTTGCATTCTGCCTTGATCTGATTATTCCTGTCCGATATATATAGGATGAAGTTGTATGGAAAACACAATCATTCGACAAGCTAAGAGTAGAAGCTGAGAAGTGTTTAGCACAAAGTGAGAGATTCAGCAATGAGAAGACAGAGTTTGAAGACGCAATCTATGCGAAGGTGTGTGGTCTACACTAACCCACATTCTTTTCGACCTTTCATGTGCTTCCTGAAATTGGAGCATAAGTGGTATACTATGTCGGCTAGTTTTTTTTTTTAAATTTTTTGATGGGGTTATAAAGAAGAGAAGAGCAACAGCAGAAACAAGTAGTACCAGTATCACAAGTAATATATATTCTAGTTGAAGCACCACATGTTGGTGACTGGTTGTTTTCAAGGCTCAAGGGTAGTATATCTTTCGTTAGACTCCTGTAGCCTAACTTTCAGATTCCTTCACCACCTCGAAACATAGAGCACAGTGATGTTACTCAGGAATCTAATGTGTGTGTGTGTGGGAGGACTTTGAAGGCTTTCAGCTCTTTTCCTATCTTGCCTCACCTTGGTGAACATGAATGCTTCAATTCCCAAGGTGAAGCTCAACAGGATTAGAAAAGTAGGATATGGCGCCTGAGTTGATTCCCTGTCCTTGAATCCCAATGCAGCAGCATTGGGTGATGAGATCTCACATAATTGTCCTCGACGTAGTTTTAATTCGCATGCCGATACACAATCTCCCACTAAACTGCTATCCGAGTGCCTAACATTGGGAGTCCATGGTGAGGTGGGACCTTGAGTCCTGTAGAAATCACGATAGGCTCTAATATGGGACCACCGAACTGGGTAGCCTAAGGCAGTATTTGGGTTGAGGATCAGGGTAAGTAAAGAGAGAAAATTGAAGAGTTGAAGCATCTGACTGTTGTGAGTCGTTAGATCCTTTGTTTTGATTTTCCCAATTCTACCACTTTTTAACAGTCGAAAAAAATGTCTTCTTTTTGCCTTAGCAGTTGTTTATTTCTTGCTTTCGGAAACATTAGAATGACAAGTCCTATTATTTTGTTCCAGTTTCTTGGGGTATTGAATTCAAAGAAAGCAAAACTTAGAGAGCTTAGAGACCGACTTTCGAAACAGGAAAAATCCGGAAAATTGCCTGAAGAAGAAGAGGATGAAGAATCAACAGACAAAACAGAGACTTTTGATGGAAGTGATGATGAAAAGAGTGAGGAAGAGTCTACGGTGAAGCTCACTGGCACTTCAAATTCTACAATTAAACCTCGTGGCAGAAAGAGAAAATAGACATCTCACTGGCTGAGCCTGAGCTCCTTGGTCAGTTTTTCGTAGATTACCTGCGCGGCACCCTGTTGTAGTTTAACTTCTTGTTTTGTGTAATGGGGTGATTGTTGTATTTGATTTCTTATTGTTCTTGTAAAGAAGAAGGGTCCTTTGAGTTTTCAATCAGCAGAATATTTTGATTTCTGGATGAGTTCGCGCTTTTGGACGAGTAAGCTTTAATAACTGTGTCCACGCTCGTTCTGAACGAAACAGTCTATTTTTAGATTGTTGACTGAAAAGCTGCAAAAAATTTCGACAACCAAAAACACTTATGCGCAAACTCTCTCACACGTTAATGTGAGAGATTTTGTGCGTAAGTGTTTGTGATTGTAGACGTATTGATTTTCCAATGGCCCGGTCCATCATGAGATTATTCGGTGCACAGGCATGGCTGTATGGTGCCCCTAAGTTTTTTTTTTCATCGTTTATTGAGGTGGGATTTACATATTTTGTCTTCAACCGTACCTGTGTGGTGGAAAACTAACACAAGCTAAAAACGAAAATGAAAAATAAGGTAGAAGCCTTAATTTAAGAAAAATAGGGATGTATTTGTTTAACATTGTACTTCGTACTTTTCGTCATTTGGTTTTTAATTTGTGGGGTTTATCTAGAAAAACTAAGGGGGCGACTATTCGCAGCCCCGTATTTTCTCTCTTAGTCCACTATTTTTCGGTAAATAGTTGTTGAAAATCATACATAACATTTCGGTAAATAGCTGTTGAAAAGAAGATTATATTTCGGTAACTACATGTCGAAAATATGTTCAATCTTCGGTAAACAAATGCCGAACATTCATTTTCAACATTCGTAAACAACTGCCGAACATTCATTTTCGATAAATAACTATTGAAAAAAAGATTATATTTCGGTAATTGGATGTTGAAAATGTATTTCAATTTCAGTAACTAATTGTCAAGTATAATTGGAAATTTTTAACGGATTAAAAAAGAAAACATGAGGCTGAGAATAGTCGCCCCTAAAACTTAAAAGTTAGATACTGGGCAAATTTGGGGGATACTCCAAAAAAACAAACTAAGAGTATTTCTTTGGATTTTTTAATCTTTTTTTATCGTCTTTAATGGAATTCGTTCAGAAAGAAAACAAAATGGCAAGCAATAATTTTTGAAACCCTTTCACATAATATCCTCCCGAACCAAACCCCGATCTCTCTCTCCTCCATCTCCGGCACCCCGCCCCTACCACAACCGACGCACAACCAGTCAACCACCACCGTCCCGAGCGCTTTCAGCCTCTCGCCTCGCTGGTATGGGTTCGTGTATGTAATTTCGAAGCCCTAATTTTCTTTCTTCTCTTTTCTTGCTCTTCACTATTTTGTTCCTTTTTAATCAGATCTTCACTGCGTGGTACCACCGCCACCATCAGACTCCACCAGTTATCGAATTTTTCTCTCTCACAGGTTTCTCTCTCTCTCACTCCCCTCTCCGCTAGTGTACTATTTTTGAATGCAGAGACTACCGTGGCAACGGAACTGCACTTTTTTGGTCGCGACTGGTATTCCTCACAAGTATCCTGGAGTATCTCCTCTTGTGTTTCTGTGATTATGCGGAATTTCATTGTATTATCTGATGTCAAGTTTATTAGGTTTTAATGGTATAAAAAGTATTACTGACAATCAAATGCATAGTGTGCTTGGCTGAGCATATTCGAGATTCAGTGAAACAAAAACCTAGTTTCCTATTGACTTTAGATTCAAGTGGTAGGTGATTATGCAATATTCCTGATGTAAATATCCGAACCAAGCACCTGTCCCATGATTTTAATATATCCAGTCTAGTCCATTTAGTCACTTATTGGTCTTTTAAAACTCAAACGGAGCATAGTTTACGCTTTTATGGACGAAGTAGACAAACGGAGCATAATTTAGGGATAGAATTTTAGACAAAATTGGAGAATCCATTAACTTTTCCGTCCAAAAAAAGGGAATCCGGTAATGTTAGACCTCAAATTGGTTCCAATCAAGAAGTTGAGGGATGAAATGAGTGATTTTTATAGTTTGTTTATTTATTTAGTTATTATTATTATTATGATTTATCATTCGTTAATTCTAATTTATTTTATTTAGGGCACTATTGATAAATCTTGCGATACCTTCAAGGGCTCAAACAAGGAAACTGGAAAGGGAGAAACCCATCTCTGAGTCTCACTATTTTATGGCGAGACTTTCTTACTTAGAATAATTTTCCAGTTCTATCACCCGCTCCGGCAAGCCAAATTAGGGTTAGATGCTACACGAAGAAGAGTGGAGCTTCGGTTCTGGTGTTCATCGTGTTTGAAACGGGATCTCTCTCTCGCTTGCTCACTCGGTAAGTTCTTTATCCTCTTCTCTCTCCGTTTTCTCTTCCTCAATTCATTAGGTTCGTTTTGAAGGAGAATTCGTACCGGAATTCGTTTTCCTGAAAAAAGAATTTGTTCATAAATTCCACTACTTAGGTAAAGCTTTGAATTGTCGAAATTTCCGTACTCTGGAACCAAGTTAAATTTGAGGTTGGGCTACTTTCGGCCCCAATTGTTTGCAGTTTCCCTTGATTTGAGTAAAAATTCGAGTAAAACTCAATCATGTGGATAAGGATGGAGTGAAATTTAGGAGGTTTTCACTCATAGTTTGGTTCTGAGTCTAGAAAACAGGTTAGGGCTGGAGATGGTCTTGGAGCATCTCCAAGTTTTGGTTCTAAAAAGCTATCTTTTTCCTCCCAATTTTTCACCACACCATTAATGAAGCTTTTTCTCAAATTTGTGCTTGGATTTGGGTTTGCCCAGTGGAGTGTTTCATCCCAATTAAAGCTTTTACTCAAATTTGAGTGGAAGTATGAGTAAAAGCTGGAGATGCTGTATGTTTTGAATTGGATTTCCATCGAGTTGTTATTCCTTGAGATTATTGAGATTCTGTGCTGCCACAGTTTTTATGTTGAATTGTGCATGCTCCTAATGTTCTTTCTTCTTCGTTGTCTTTATTTTGATTCTTCAGGACAACTTTTACTAGTTTTGTTGGCCAAATCCTGTTCCTCTGTCAGTAAATAAAACAGAAGATGCTTTCGGGGTTGAAGTTCATACCCCGGGATCAGGTTGATAAGGTAAAGCCTCAGTTTGCTTTGTTTCGTTTGTAATGAGCCTCGAGTTAATTCACTCGATAAGTTTATTTTCTTAATGCTCCTATGTTTTTCCCGTTTATCAAGACTCAACAGCATAAATTTTTATTTTTGTTGGTATTGATGGTTTAAGTTTTGTGGTAGGCACAAAATGAAGACTTGAATGATTCTAGAAGAGAGAAAAAGAATCCAGTTGGTAAGAAGGAAAGAGGTAGAAGGAAAAAGAAAAGTTATCGACATGGTAGTTCAGATGAGGATGACCTTGAAAGAATAGGAAAAGGATCTAGAAATAAAAAGAAGTGGTATTCTTCGGATGAGTGCTCTTCATACTCTAGCGGAAAAGAAAGTCAGAGCGGCTCTGACCAAGATGAAAAGAAACGTAGGAATAAGAAAAAAGCGAAGAAACGATATGGGGATTCCTCGGAAGATGAAGCTAGAGACCAGTCAAAGAAGAAGTCAAGAAATGGGAGAAAGGATTATTCATCTGAAGACTCTTCTTTGTCTAATTCTGATGATGAACAAAAGGATAGACGCATTGGTAGAGAAGATAAGCATCCGAAAGGAAGTAAAACCCATGGAAGGAAGAAGGGTAGTCAAAGAGGGAGTGAAATAGAGTCTATGGGAGATGACTTGACTGGTACTCACTTTTCTTGTAGTATTTCATTCAAAATAGGCATTTTTGTTTCCAGTTTTTGAACTTAAAACATGTTGGTTTGACATCTCTCTGTAGGTGATGGCAGAGGATCTCAGTCCCAAGATAGTAGCAATACTGTGAGAAAGGAAATGGGATTAGAGTGGATGCTTAGGCCAAAAGACAACATTGAGAGAGAGCCTACAACAACTTCAGATCAGCTAGAGGAACCTCCGGCTGAGGAGGTATGCCCTCTCCGTCAACTTTGTTTTAAAGCCTCACTGTTCATCCTGAATTTTGCTCTATGATTGCACTTGAATCGCCTTCAGTGAATTGTCATACCTATCCTAGTGGAAATTGGATGGAGGAGAAAATATCATAGCTTTTGATGTTTTAGGAGGATGGAGAATTTGTCTACTTCGCCTTTGGGTTTTATTTTGGGGCAGACCTCATTGGTTAGGAAAGTGAGGGGCTACTTTGATCATCCCTGAGACGTCTATGACTCTATCCTATTCAGACCAGCCTTTTCTTTTGTCTTTTCCTCTTTCCCATACAAGAGCACGCGCTGATTCTTTTTGACTTAAACAATTTTTGCTTATTGGGGTAGATAAAGAGAGAACATCCCAGAGAATTGAATCCATATTTGAAGAATAATGGATCTGGTTATCCAGAAGTTGAAGACGGGAAAAAGGCTGGGGTGTCATCTTCTGTTGTTGGAGATGGGGGTGCCAGCTGGAGATTAAAAGCCTTGAAGCGTGCTCAAGAGCAGGCGGCCCGCGAAGGACGGAATTTGAAGGAGGTAAGATCTTGTATATTTTGGACTTAAAAAAGTTTGCATATCTAAGCATTTACCAATTTTATGCGATCCATTTAAATTGTATAGGTTGTGGAAGAGCGGTGGGAATCAGTGGGTCAGCTAGCGGTTTCTGTGGCATCTCGTAAAGCTGCTTCATCTCGTGCTCACCTCCATGCCATACACAATAGAAAGAGGGGCTTAACCGGGGAACACCAAACAGTTGTGGAGGATCACAATGAAAAGATACCTGGCAAGGTACTTAGATCTTAATGAAGTTATGCTGCTAAAAGCTTTGGCATATAAATTGGCCAAGCGTGTTTCATTTTGTTTAGCATAATCATCTAATCTTGGTTCTTTTTTTAAGTAAGTTGATATTCTTTGTTTTTTTTTTTAATTTGGGTACAAAGATATTTTCTTCTTTTTAACTTGCATTTTGTAACTTATATGTAGAATTCTGACCGAGAAAGCATGCGGGATGTATCTTGCCGACGTTCGGAGATGAAAGTGCCTAAACTTCATGATTCTTTATCTTGGGGCAAGCAGAAAAGGCAAACCATGTCCTCTAAGGATTCTGGCCTTATCTCTAGTGCATTGTCAAGCTTGAATAGGTTTGCAAATGATGGAAGCTTTATGAATGAAGTTAATCGTCAGAAGGATGATGAACCTGGTGGTTCTGTTGGCTCTCCAAACAGAGAGAGAAAAGTAGAGTCAGAGTCGGTACCTAGTGCATCTTTTACAGTTAACGAGGGATTGAGTGCAAACCAATTGGCCGCAAAAGCTTTGCAACTTCGTTTGAAAGGAAAGCATGAAGAAGCTGAAAAACTTATGGTGAGACAAAACACTTCTTTTACTTTTTTCAGTATTTATTTTTGGGGCTTTTTACCTCTAGGTCCAGAAAATAGAAAGTAATTCCCACCAGGTCTCCTCTAATTAATGAAACACTGAAAGCCTACGAAAGTGCCTAAAACCCTAAATCCTGAAAGTGCCTAACCCCTAGGGCACCGTATGAAAGTGCCTAAACCCTAGGGTACCCTATAAAAATACCTAAACTCCTAGGGTACCCTATGAAAGTGCCTAAACCGCTAAAACCCTATAATAGGAAAGTGCACCCTAAAACCCCTATGAAACTGCCTAAACCTAAACCCTAGGGTTCTATGAAAGCGCCTAAATCTAAACCCTAGGTACCCTAAACCCTAGGGTATCCTAAACCCTAAAACCCTAGGGTACCCTAAGATAACCAAGGGTACTAGGGTACCCTAAAACCCTAGGGTGACACTTCCATTAATGGTAAATGTATTTTTGTAAAAGTAGACCTAGTGGTAATTAAGTATTCCATATCTCTTTAATGGGAATTAAGTTTCACTTTTCTATACTTAAGAGGTAAAAATCTCTTTTTTTGTCACCCGGTATCCGGCCCCAATGAACTGACTAATGTGGGGACTCAATCCCGCCATCCACTAGCGGTGGCCCAATTAAAGCAAGGAAAAAGCTCCGTATGGACTGGCCCAACACAGGAATTGATAGCATGTATTAACTTTTTTTTCAATTCCACAGTCTCTTACTGTTTCTGCATGTGCGTCTGTGTTTTCTGCTGTTTGTCTTTTTCTTTTCTCTTTAGGGAATAGTGGAATTAGGCTATAATATGCTATGGGTTTTGACTTTGGAGGGTTTTTAGGGCATGGAGTATGCTTTATCTGAAGCAAGAGCCATGTTGGTTTGTTTTCTGGTGTTATAGAGTCGATATTAGGTTTTTAGCTCTTTTCAAGTTTGGACATGTTGACAGCCCTTGATTACTTTTAAGTTTTAAACACCAGAAAAGACTAAGTATTTGATTCAAGAGCTGACTTTTTTGTTCACAACTGCTAACTAGTGCGTTACTGCTTACACTGGGAGTGTCTTTCTCGTTGAGCTGCATCATTTGTTTTAGGTGTAAATTTGTGAGGCAGTATGGTTGTAGGAGCTATCCCAGCAAAAAAACTGCTGCTTGAAATCCAAACTGTCTCCAATGGAATCTTTCCCTTTTGTGTGATTTTCTCTAGGTCCACTTGTTGGCAAGTCTATGTGACACCTCAATTTATGTGGGGAATTAAGCCAAACTTACGTTAATTATGTTCTAGCAATGAAGCAGACTCTTCACTGCTGTCGTTACAGTATCTTACATGTGTTATAGACTACAAAATTTCGAACACGACAGGGTTAGCGTTGGGACATGCCACGTGGAGTCTTGTTATGATCATTATTTGTTAGACAAACTAGGGAACGGCTCATATACTCCGGATGCATCTCAGACACCCTGGGGAAAATGATTGTTGTGTATTTCACATGTTCTTTATTGGGTTATATTTTAGGTTGAAGGGGTTTTGTTGATGATTAGTGACTCAGTCAGTTGGTGTGTCTGTTGGTTTTTTAAAATTCCGTGTCTCTTGTTCGTACCTGTGTTTTGTGTGTGCGCTTTTAGCCAAAAAGCTGAATGCATGATTTGTTTAACGTTTGCAATCTTCATAATCATTACAGAAATTGTGATCACCGGTTTGAGTCTATAATATGATTATTGAACAGCATCACAGATTCAATGAAGATCTGGAGTTTAGCAACCTTGCTTGAACTGTGATATGAGGACAGGCTTCTCTCTTAGTTATCATTCGAGATAGTAACCCTTTTTCAACTGATTTGGACGTGCTTTAGGAAGTTCTGTATTTTATTGGTTAAATCAGTTGCCGGTCGGTGCGGTCACTGTTAAATCTGGCAGAGTCTAACACTTTAAGAGTTTTAGTGGATTGTATTCGTCTAAGAATTGCAGTGATGCTGCGGCTTGTTTATTTCTTTCCTCATGGTAACATTTATCCTTTTCTTGAAAGACAAGGAAACAACAAAGAATTAGAGGTATATGCTATGGCAATAAAGAGCATTGCACTAGTGTCTCTGTGGAAGCATGCCTTTGAACTTACATTATGCTGCACTGTCATTCTTGTGCGGAGATATTAATTACATTGTGGTCTTTACTTTTTTTTTTCTTTTTTTCTTTTTCCCCTTGTCTCTATTTCTTTAATTTGTTTTTGTTTTTTTTTTCTGCATCCTGTTTAATTTTTGTTCTTTTTTTTGGTTTTTGCTGTGATGGGATTATGGCAATGTCAATCCTTATATTGCTTTGTTTCAGCATTTTTTTTTTCACAGAACTCAAACGTTTCAGGTGTGTCAATGTTCTTGGTGCACCTGTTATAATAAGCCTGAGTTTTCACCTTGATTGTTAATTGAAACTATGTTCTGATGTATTTTTTTTCTTCAGAAAGAAGCAGAAAATGTTAAAGCAAAGCAAGTTGCTGAGGATGAATCCAGTAGGCCACCAAGTGAGAGAAACACGAGAAGGTAATCATGCATCTTAAAATAAATTCAAGTAACATTCTAGAGATAAGACACTTTCTTTGGTAGTTGTTTATTGACAAACTATTTACGCTTATCAAAATGTAACCCGATGAGCATGTTGTTTTACATTTTTCCTTAACTAGGTTTTTATACTTTGACCTGTAATTAATCTGCCAGTACACTTCCCTACACTTCTTTTGTTTTTGAATTGTCATGTCTTATATTTTTAATCTTCTGAGTAGACCTTGTCAGTCCTGATATTTCTTTCCTT
>JAOTQK010000012.1:2793404-2804488 GCA_025642025.1 Rhododendron ferrugineum
AATTTCGGTAACTAACTGTCGAGTATAGTTGGAAATTTTTAACGGGTTAAGGGAGAAAATACGGGGCTGCGAATAGCTGCCCCCATTATATCTTATCTTAAGTTGTAAATAGCGATCCCAGATTCCCAATGGTAAAATATACATTCTCAAACACATGACTAGTTATTCAGATGAAAACACAACTGGCTTGAAATAATATGTTGATGAGCTCAAATGAGTATGAATAAATGAATACGTCATCATTTTAGTTTTTTGATGTGTTTTCGTGAATGTTAAAATGTCATTATGTTAGGGTTATAGTATTTAGAAAAGGGTTAAATACGCCTTGCACCTCCTACTTTACCCAATACCACATGGGTCTGTCATTTTCCATTACCAGTTGGCTACTTACACTTGTAAGCCTGCTGTTACTTGAGATAACTGAAAATTTGCCTGTGGCACTTGTGTGTCTTTCTTTCCAACTGTAATTAACCGATGAAACAAAATGATCTTACGAGGGATCTTGTGTTGATTATAAATTATGTCCTGTAAGTCACTTCTTTTTTGGTAGTATTTGAATTTTGTTGTCATTTTATGTGGAACTATAGATCATGGAGGAATTTGGACCCACATCTCTTGTAATAAAAGCAATTGCCTTGCCTATTTAGACCACAAGATCATTTATTTATCTTTTGAAACAATATTTTTATTGATTCAAACTTGAAATCTACATTTTTTTGTGCGTTTTAAAAATCACGACCGAATCGGAGCAATTCACGGTTCAATTCAATTCCCGATTCTCAACCGGACCTTTTCAAATATCAATTTGATTCACGATTTTACAACTATTCTTTTGGTAAAAAAGAATGAAAAACAACTACTATGCTTTTGGTACTCAACCAAGGGGGGAAAAAATGAATGAAAAACTCTTACCAGTTGTCCTCATGTCATGCCGTAGAGTAAGAAACTCGACGAAATGTGAAATGTGTATGAACATGTGAGTATAAACACTTGCACGCTGCTATTACTAGACAAAAATAGATATACGCGCTAATGTAGGACATATCCTGTACGATAGGTGAACTTTGCTGGGAAGGCTAGTAGGTGTAACAAAAACATTGCTCGCAAAATTGAAGAGACTGGCTGTTTGCCAAATGATACCATTTGCAATGTGATTTTGTAGGTAGAAAATGCCTACTTCTCTGATGTGTCTACCCTTTCTTTACTCTGCTATGCCTTACTCTCTAGTTTCATGAACCCTGATGCAAGCTTCTTTCTTGTCCGTTATTGCTGTAGTATTGTGTCTACCCTTTGGAATCTTGACAGTTTGTTCTAATTTGCATGCTTTGCACCATTAGCATGAAATAGAATGTTAATTGTGACAGGTATTTGAGCTATTTATGGAAGATCTCTGGATTAATTGCACTCAAGCTTCATGTGGGCAATTAAAAGGGTAAATTGTTTTTCGACTGGCGTTATTCTGTTATGGCCATGCGTTAATATTTTCTTTCAGGCATCATCATTTGGAAATAATTTTAAAAGCTCTACACATATTGGTACTATGCATTGGTGCTTGTTTTTTTTGCGTGAAATAAGTTTGTAAGCTATAGTTTTCTTGTCCACTGAATTGCCGATAAGTAGAAGATGTCCCTTCCAATTGTGCATCAAATATAGCACTGGTAATTCGACTGCAGCTTAGTGATCAGGACTGCCACATCCTAAAGTATGACATGGAATTTTTCATGTATGGCAAAATAGCTTTGACTTGGTCTTGCTTTGCTTTACTGGTTTCTGAAATGGACCCCGGCCAGCAGTGAACAAAATTTACGTCTAGTGTGGAAGTGTTTTAGCTTTGGGCAGTGATGCAAACTTCCATCATCACTATTTGCACTATCATATGCATGTTGTTCTCTCAAGTGATAGCTTGAGCAAATGGTTTGCACGTGGTGCATATTATAAGTACAAGCATTTGGTAGCTCTACAAATAAGGATACCATCCATCAGTCCTTGTTTCCTTACTTGAAACTAATGTTTTTCTTGTCCATCGATCAGCGGATAAGTTAAAATGTCCCTCTCAATTGTGCATCAATTCTCTTCGATATAGCACTGGTTATTTTGCCTGCAGCTTAGTGATCTGGACTGCCACATCCAAAAGTATGACATGACATTTTCCATGTATGGCGTTGTTCTTTCCATCCCTCCCCAGCTCATTGATCTTGGTCATCATTTAGAGCAATCTGCAAATAGAGAGCCTTGTCTTTCTCTGTTCTCACTTTGTTTGTATTGCTTAACAAATACAAAAGAATTGGGTGGTGTCCTCAGTCCCGACGGCACAACCCATTCCTTGCTGATTTAGAATTTCAGCGGATTTGGGTAACTAACTGAACGATTGAATTATAGTTAAGGTTCAAAATTTCAAGTCCCTAGTGTTCATCTTTACGATGATGGATGGTCTGTACAAGACTTCCATGTTGCTGAATCGTTGTTATTATTTCAGCAGATGGAACAAGCATAACAGATCCTGAAATCTACAAAATCCAAACTGTTGAAATCTGTAGAGAGGGGAAGCAAGAGGTGGCAAAGATGTTTTCAGTAAGTTTTTTTCCGAAGGACTGCAGACATGTAAAAGAAATGTTGATAATCAGTACTTCATCAAGAAGGCTGATGGGTGAAGCAAAAGCATTACTGGAGCAACTGTAAGAGACTGGTCATTTTGCTAATGATTCCATTTGCAATGTCCATTGGGGATTCCTTGAAAAGAAGGAACAAAATGAAGCTATGACGGTGATGGTGGAGGCCGAGGGGGAGTAAATGGACGATATCGAACACCACGTGAACAATGCTGCCTCCCAGTATGTGACTGATGGCACTAAGAACCTCAAGACTGCCAGACACACGAGAAGAGCAGCCGCTGGTGGATGTGCATTGCAATCATAATCCTCCTCATTCTCATCATTGTTGTGGTTGTCCCCGTCGCCACCAGCTTCAAAAAATCTTAAAATCTAATTTTTTTTCCCAACCCAGTATTCGCATACAAAAATGGTTACTCAACATTCTTGTATACATTTTTACTTAATTTTCTTCCATATGAGCATGTTGCTTCCAGGTTTGGAACTAAAAATGTTTAAAGTGTTGCGAGTGTTCTTACTGTTATAGACTTATAGTCCTTTTTGGAGGATGGATTATGGGATTACAGTGCTATGGTTGATTTGCTTATTGAAACACAACATCCCCATTGCTTCTAATTTCTGTAAAATACTTTTTCACCTACTTTTCGCTCTTTCCCATATGAAAAGTCTAGAAAAACAACTCCGGACACAACTGTGTCCTCTACCATTAGATGAATGTGGACTCTTATGTATCGAACGGTTCTAAATGCATGTCACGTGGAGTGTCCATTTTTATTATCAGTTCTTTCATTTTATATTTTTAAAAGTATTTTATAACTTCAAAATTATTGGGTAAAAAATGTACTGAAAACATGTCTCTTTGTATAGGCATAAACCATTGGTCGATGATGCATCCAATAGGAGTCCTAACCTAAATATTTAGTGGTTATATTGTAGGATGCATAACATAAAAAAATCCATCTCCCCAGCCGAGTCCCTATTTCTTGAGAAATGACGTGTCCCGTTTTTGTGCCGACGTCCCGTGCTGTTTCCATGTCCACATCTGCGCTACATAGATTGCTGCAGCTCACATTGCCAAGAAAATTTAACTAAATAAAAAACGGTTGCGGAAGCAAATGTCGACTAAAGATGCATTTGAATACTGTGGTGTGACGTAGACCAGTTTTTGGACAACCATGCTATGAGAGTGTCGTACTGTCATCTATAACGTAAAAATAAGCATGGATCCATCACTTTTAATACGCGAAGAATAGTTTATCAACTTGGTTCGGTGTTTGGACCAAAGCCAGCCCTCTTCTTTTCCTTTGAAAGGAAACAAACAGATAAATAACCTCGACAAGGTTCAGTACGAGCTGCTCCTAACCTGAGAAACGATGGAAAGAAAAAACTCATACTTGTCGATAACAGTTTGTGATACTAAATGTTCCCAATGAATAGTCAAATGATCGACAAGAATTGCCGGTAGTGGAGTGAATTGATGCACTATCATAATGACATTTTACTAATATGCCAGTGCAGAAGACCTCAATAACTCTACCTTCAGAAGTTTTATAAGATTCCGTGGCTTTACAAAGGAGTATTTGAGTTTTTCATAGCACAAAACTGAATGCCCAACAATCATAGACACCATCAGCACCAGAACATCCAGCATAGCTTCGAAAAAGCAGCAGTTTTAAGGAGTCACCCGTGAAAAATGCATGCACTAAAATACATAAATCCCATGCTTAGGAAAGATCATGATGCCTTTTGTTTCTTGTCTTCGTTCCTCAAAATTTCAAAACAAGGTCCTACACGGTAACTCTTTAGGGACAAAACGAAGCAGCTTGGAGAAATTTGTAATAGAACAAATAGGGATAAACACAATAGATTAGTTACCTATGCTTATATCTCCACATTTTTTTCCCATGGCGCTTATATCTCCACATTAGCAGACACTTCAATCTAAACACAATAGATTAGTTAAGTACGCTTATATCTCCAGAAATAGAACATAGAACCTCGGCATTCCCAGCATGACACACACATATGCATTCATACTATGGTAAAATCAAGTAATTCCTTACCATCTAGGACTTGGTTTTTCTATCCCTCGACACAAGATTCTGGATCATTTTGAGATAATCACTATCATGGAATAACGTGGCCATGGTAGATGCATCTGGAGAGAAATTCCTATTGATCATTTCTTGTAAAAGTATCATAACCTTGTGTTTGTCTCCTCTCTTCAAGAATGCCCGAACCACAATATTATAAGTAACATCATTTGGTGGGCACCCATCTCCCTCCATTTGCAAGAGTAACTCATCGGCTTCATCCAGCAAGGCCTCCTTACAAAGTCCACCAATCAATGCGTTGTAAATCTTAACATTCGGTTTCAAACCTTTAGTAGAAATGGAACTAAAAAGTTTTCCAGCATCTTCAATTTTCCCAACTTTGCACATGCCATTTATGAGGATGCCGTAAACAACAATATGAGGAGTTATACCGCGTTCTTGCATTGAACGAAACACCTCTACTGCCTTGACGATTTTGTGGTTCTTAAAGAAGCCGTCTATCAAAACTGAGTAGGTTACAATGTCAGGTTTTGGACCTCTAGACATCATCTCGTGGAAAAAACTATCTGCAGCGTCACACCTTCTTAATGTAAATTGCCCCTTTAACAAAGTGTTGTAAGTGACAGTATCGGGTTTTAACCCTTTACCAGCCATTTCTCGGAAGAGACGCATGGCTTCGTCAATATTCCTCCTCTTACAATATCCATTGACCAAAATATTATAGCTGTGTGTGTCGGGCTCAAGGCCCTTATCCACCATGGAGTTGAACACTTGTTTTGCTTTGTCCATGTGCCCTTGCAGACAATATCCATCCATAAGTGCATTGTAAGTGACTACTTCGGGTTCCTCACCCCTTCGAATCATGATCGTCAGTATTTCCTCTGCTTCTTTAGTCTTTCCCTCCTTGCAATGTGCATCCACCAACGTACTATACGTTACAACATTTGGAGATATATTTTTCTCTATCATGTTGCTCAACATTCTTGTGGCATCCATTTGTCGACCAGATTTGCATAACCCGTCAACCAAAGAGTTATAGGTAATCAAGTCTGGCATAACATCCAACTCTCTCATCTCTGACAAGAGGCCCAAGGCATCATCTACATTTCCATCCTTACAAAGGCTGTCGATGATTGTGTTATAAATCACAACATTCGGCTTGCAGTGCCATTTTTGCATACTCCTCACCAACTCTACAGCCATTGTAGTGTTTCCAAGTTTACAAATCCCTTTTATGATGGTCCCATAGGTAACCTCATCAGGTATAAAGTCTCCGTCTTTCGTCAACCTAAGGAACAATTTCACGGCCTCAGCAGTGTTCTCTTGCAAAATGTACCCATTTATTAGAGTGTTGAAGGCGTCCACATTCGCTTGGTAACCACATTTGAAGAAGATAGCTAAGATAGCAAACCCATAATCAACTCGATTCATGCGGCAAAAGCAATTGATCAGAATAGCTTGCGTATACTCATCGATTGGAACTCCGAGCTCGCGGATTTGTGTAAATAAAGAGACTACTGTCGAATATTGCTTCATTTTTGCAACAGCAGTTAACAGCTGATTAAAATTGATGACAGAAAGACGAGATCGAAGTTGGACCATTCGACGGAACAAGCTAAGACCATGATCGAGCTTATCGAAACCCAATTTTTGTTTTTCGGACAACAATTTCTGAATTTGAGTTGGACCCATTTGTGCAAGGGTATCAGGAGCAAAAGGGTTTGTTGAAATTTGAGTGTGAAACAAAGCTATATGAGCAAACAATGGGTTAAATTTGAGGGAAAGAAGAAGGAGCGAGGTACCTTTTCTAGGGTTAGATAAGAAAGCAACAGTAGCCATTCCCAACATCTTCCTCATTGAAGCGGTTCGTTTCATCAACTGCCCTTCACCTTTTCTTGGGTTAATGAACGAGGCTAGCACCAAGTGGGTGTTGGTGCAATAAGCATTTGGAGTTCGTCGTTTCATTCAAACCCTCAGGTTTTGTTGAATTCCTTTTGGTTTTGTTTTTATCTCAAATTTGACAGATGTTTGTCCAAAGATGGAATGAGCCAAAGTAAGTTATATCTTATAATTTGCCCTTCTAACTATCAATTTTCATTTGAAACAAAATGAAATTTTTACCCATAGTTGTTTTGATGAAAAAAGGAGTAAAATTTATTAATAGCCATTTATTTCTACTCGTTCAGAGAATCCCTTTTATCATAAAAATAGGAATGACGGAAAAAAGAAATTCATGCAATTCCTTCCCTTGTTTGATTCCTAAAGAAAGAGAAAAGGAAATTTCAAAAGAGAAGTTCAATTTTTCTTCAATCCCTCTTTAACTTTTCCTAAAATTTTTCTCTTAATTATTTTTCATTTTTTTCCTTTCTTACTTCGAGTTCCTAACGTAGCCAGAATAGGAAAAAACACATTAATGTTGTGTTGGGATGTCCAAAAGGTTAATTTTTTATTTGGCTTTTCTTTCCATCTCATATTTTTCTACTTTTTTGTTCGCCGGGAAGAAGAAATTGATTTTTTTTTTTTCATTTCGAAAGAAACTCTAAAAAAATGAACCCCATACGAAAAATAAAAATAAAAATTGTTTGTGCAGTCTTTTGTTTGTGGACAAAATTCTTCGATAGTCCATTCGCTTTTACTTTGATTTGATTTCTGTGTCCAGACACCCAAGAAAATGGAAGAGTTTGATCAAAGCTACAAGAATCGAAAAGATAAGAGATGAACACATGAAATTTCATTTTTTCAAATTGAACACATTGGTTCGACGGAATGTAATTTTTTTTTTTTTTTGATCCGCACAAACGCCTCTCGGGCGATGGAATGTAATGTTAGAACCAAACATAACACTTTGTTTACGATAGCCCCAACAAGAGGAAAGAAAAAATCTAACAAACGTGGAATTAGATTCATGGAGATTGGAGCAAATTATATCGTTGATATGAGGCAAAGTTTTGAACTCATCCCATGAGAAAATAGAGAATAAAAAATCTCTAACATGAAACCTGAGAGTAGGACAAGAGTATTGAAATTTTCTTCCCCTCCTAATTGAACACACTCACAACCACCTTTTAACACAAGAAATTTTTTTTTTTTTTATTAACGGCGAAGAAGAAAATATTATTAAGAGGAGAGATACATCCCAACAAGGTCGGCACTTATCTCGGTGCCAATCATGTGCCAAGGAGTCCAAAAAGGTTGATATGTAATCAACCAAAACAAAGAAACAAAACAGAAACCCCACCACCATGGAACCAAAGCCAGTTCCATGTCACAAATGATGGGGAAGGTGTCCAAAAATAGAATACATGTTCTGATGTTCATCCACCAAATGCAATAAATAGGTTTCCAATGGAGCCCAGGTCCAGCATTAGAAGTATATGGCAATTTGATTCTTGTATCGCAGCATCCTTTGAGTCACCTTCAAAACCTCTACTCCACATCCACTGATATCCATAATCCACAGCCTCCAAACGAGATCACGGCAAGAGAGATCAGGGTTTGCTAGAATTCATGACTCCCACCATAAAAACTCTTAGCCCTTCAGATATTTGGAGTTGGTAAGAGATAAGACAAGAAATCACCAACTTGAAGACGAGGGGTTTGCTAGAATTCATGACTCCCACCAGAAAATCTTAGCCCTCCAAATATTGGGAGTTGACAAGAAAACTCCAATTTGAAGAGAAGAGCAGGTTGAGATTGGAGCAAAGTGTAATGCCAATCCACCATCATGTCTCTTAGCCCTCCAGGATAGGAGTTGGAAAGAGACCCACCACCATCAAACCCCCCAGCCCTGTAAAACCAATTCCCTACCCACTTATAAGTTAAGGAAGCACAACACAACAAACCCTCAAAGCCCCTAACCAAAGCTAGAACCCGCCCCGCCCCAGTTCGAACCATGAAGAAACCCTCACAATCCACTCCTCACAGCCATACCTCCCATATTTACCCAGTCGACCACCCAGAAACACCACCCAGCCCACACCCAGCCAATATAGCCCCAATACATCAGCCACACTTCCAGTGAGACGCACAGCACAGACATAGTAAACCCACACACACAGTAACACAAGAAACTGACAACAGCCATCCAGGGGCCACCCAAGCCGCAAGCATTAAGACCATTGCCTTGGGCGCCAATTGGAGAAGGCTCCAATTTTCTAACCAAACTATGAAACAGATTGATTTTCGATATTGAGGAGCTCATCTGGAATGATGAAACAGTACATTTCAAATTTTGAGTTACAATCATGGATGTTTTGATTTAAAACAAGATCACAAAAGGCTGAACGAAATTTCATACACAAACTCTATTGCACATAATTGCCTTGCTCAATTTTTACATGACGAACAAACTACTTTTGAGTATTTCGCCCTAGGCCTCTGAAGGGTTGGGCCGCACCTCCTCCTATAGTAGTCATAGCCTAGTTCAACCATAGCTGCCATCCCCCCTCTCTGTATCCCCTTTTTCTTCTCTTCTTTCGCGTGCAATACTGTATCACCAACACCACCCTTTTGCCCCTCCCCTGTCTTCTTGACCACCACTACATGCAACAAGTCCAATCCCAACCAGCAACCCAGTCTCCCACATTCTGCAAAACCCTTGCCTTCAATGAAATTTGCAGTCGGCGTGACCATAGGGACTCCAAACTCGCGGCAGGCCTGGAAGGGATCAAAGAGCCATAGCAACTATTGCCCCACCAAGGACTAATAGAACACAGCCGAGCATCGCCGGAAGGAAAAGTTCGAGTGGCCTTCGTTCGCACGACTCGAACCTTGGACCTCTTGACCACCAAAACCACTTGGGAATAAGCCTTGGACCACTAGGCTACCACCCCTGGTATAGAATATTATCCACTTTCACTTTGGAGATAAAACTTCCACCATTTGCAACCGGAACTGCAAGTTTGGAGTGAAAGGGTGGGGCAATTGGTGGTTAAGGTTGCCTATAAAAAAAATAAAAATATTTGTTGGTTAAGGTTACATAAGATAAATGTGAGCTGTTAGTCATACCTCATAAGAAGTTCCTCACATGGTCAAGCCGTATATTAGATAACATTTCCGGATAATACCTGCACCGTCCTTGGAAAAGGAGCTCCATTATTATATCTTGAATATGGTACCAAAAAAATAGCTGCAGCTCAGATTGAATAAGCATTGACCAAAAGTTAAAAAGGCTTGCAGAAGCATTTGTCGACTACTATACAGATGCATTTGAATAAAACGGCATGACGTAGACCAGTTTTTGGACGGCCATGCTATGGCAGTATTATATAATTCGCAAAAGTAAGCATGAATCCATGATAGGAGAAGGATAGTTTATCAATTTGGTTGGGTGTTAGGACCACACTCACACCTCTTGTTTTTTAGTTTGATAGGAAACAAACAGAGAAACAACCTAGACAAGATCCATTATGAGCTGCTCCCAACATGAGAAATCATACTTGTCGATAACAGTTCATGACACAATCTCTTTGGTTGTGCGGTTGTTAGAGAGAGGTTTGGTGGTGGGTGATGTTGGACATTGTGGGTGGCGACAGGAAGGGAGTGATGCTGCAAAAAAGTGGATGAGAGAGGTTCAATGGTGGTAAGAAGGAAAGGGGGAGGGAGACATATAGAGGATATATAGGAGAAAGATAGAAAGAGGGAGGTACTAATCAGGCAGGGTGGAGTGTGTGCGTGTTGGTAAATAAGATGACTTGGATTGCTGCTTGGTTTATGCTAGTTGAAGATATCAATTTTGCCCTCGAATTGTCGAACGAGCAGATTTTTTAACTCACTTGATTAATTATTCCATCAAATAATCCATTTAAATTTGCACCAGACACATAATCCATTTACAACTTGGACTACAAGTCACTAGGGCAAGGGCTAGGCGTTAAGGGAACCCCTTTCCTGAATGAGGGTGGTTAGCGTTTCGACTAAGGTAGCGGGGCAAGTGTGAAGAAGGATGGAGTAGTGGGAAGACGAGGAAGCAAACAACAATGGCGCAAATAGAAAATATATGGTGGTGTTTTCGCAAGGGAGACTCTGTGTTGGCCAGGAAGCATTCCAGGCAGCTTTTAATCATCATATCAGTGTGTACCCTCGTGAAACCAAAATACCTTAGAAATAAAACATATACACGAAAAAGGGGTGCTCCGATCAAGCACCCTACACACCTCGGATGCTGTTGATTCCCACCCAAACCCCTTTGGTTTTTTTTTTTTATAGAATTTTTGGACTTCTCGGATAGGCCGTCCGGTGGCCGAAAATGGCCCAGCGCGGCCGTCGGTACGATTTCCCTCCCTGGCCGGTCGGTAGTCATAGCAAACTCCTCCTTTTTTAAGAAGCTCAAAAATCATGTGCTCACGCAAATAATTTTCTTATCAATATGGATCTTGTTTGATAGATCTCATTGAGATCTTTAATACGGTGCAAAAAAAAT
>JAOTQK010000012.1:2804588-2815004 GCA_025642025.1 Rhododendron ferrugineum
GTGAGCACATTTTTGATCCAGCATTGCTAACTTTAACAATTTTTTGTTTTGCTTATTCCACTGTGGATGCTCTAAGTGACTACATTGGGTTCCTTACCTCTTCGAATCATGATCGCCAGTATTTCGTGTGCTTCTTTAGTCTTTCCCTCCTTGCAATGTGCATCCACCAACATATTATACGTTATGACATCTGGAAATATATTTTGCTCTATCATGTCGCTCAACATTCTTGTGGCGTCCATTTGTTGACCAGATTTGCAGAACCCGTCAACTAAAGAATTATAGGTAACCACGTCTGGCATAACATCCGACTCTCTCATCTCTGACAAGAGGCCCAAAGCATCGTCTACATTTTCATCCTTACAAAGGCTGTCGATCATTGTGTTATAAATCACGACATTAGGCTTGCAGTGCCATTTTCGCATACTCCTGACCAACTCTACAGCCATTGTAGTGTTTCCAAGTTTACAAAGCCCATTTATGATGATCCCGTACGTAACCTCATCAGGTATAATGTCTCCGTCTTTTGTCAACATTAGGAACAAGTTCACAGCTTCAGCAGTGTTATCTTGCAAAATATACCCATTTATTAGAGTGTTGAAGGCTTCCACATTCACGTTGTAACCACATTTAAAGAAGATAGCTAAGATAGCAAAACCATAATCAACTCGATGCATGCGGCAAAAGCAATTGATTAGAATAGCCTGTGTATACTCGTTGATTGGAATTCCTAACTCGCGGAATTGTCTAAATAAAGAGATTACTGATGAATATTGCTTCATTTTGACAATACCACTTAACAGCAGACAAAAATGGACGGCCGAAAGACGAGATCGAAGTTGGACCATTCGATGGAACAAACTAAGACCATGGTTGAGCTTATCGAAACCCAATTTGTGTTTCTCGGACAACAATTTCTGAATTTGAGTTGGACCCATTTGTGCAAGGGTATCAGGAGCAAAAGGGTTTGTTGAAATTTGAGTGTGAAACAAAGCTATATGAGCAAACAATGGGTTAAATTTGAGGGAAAGAAGAAGGAGCGAGGTACCTTTTCTAGGGTTAGAGAAGAAAGCAACAGTAGCCATTCCCAGCATCTTCCTCATTGAAGCGGTTCGTTTCATCTACTGCCCTTCACATTTGCGAAACGAGTTACATGTATGAACACCAATAAGCATTTGGAATTAAGAAGGTTTTGTTATTTATTTTATTATAAAAATTGGTGAATTTTTTTAATTTAAGTTATTTTAGCTAATTTCATCACATGTTTGATTGAACAGTTGACGGTTGGGTATCGGTGAAATAAACAATGAAACCACAAGGGATTGTACTCATTCCTCAAATGTGAAAATGTTAACTGTCATTAATAAAAATCTCACGGAGTGTTAGTGAAATTTACCCAATCATATTTGGATTAAATCTTAATTTCGGTTCAAATATTATGTATGGTCTGCAAATCCACTTTGCCAGGCAAAGAAGCCTTCTTTCAACGGTTTATTCCCCCCTCTCTCTTCGTTGAACCTTTTACTTGATCAATTTATCTTATCTGTTTGGAAATTGTGGGAAAAAAATGGGAATGACGGGAAAAAAAAATTAAGCAATGCCTTCCCTTGTTTGATTCCTAAAGAAAGATAAGGGAAAATTTCAAAAAGATGTTCATTTTTTCCTCAATTTCTCTTTAACTTTTCCTATAATTTCTCTCTTAATTATATTTTATTTTTTCCTAATTTGAGTTCCTAACGTAGCCAGAATAAGAAAATCCTTTACAAAAACGTATTCAAAAAATACATTAATGCCGTGTCGGGATGTCCAAAAGGGGGATTTTTTACTTGGTTTTTCTTTCCCCCTCATGTTTTTTACTTTTCTATTCGCCTGGCAGGAGAAACTGGAAAAATTCATGACTCCCACCATAAAAACTCTTAGCCCTCCAGCAATTGGGAGTTGGTGAGAGATAAGACAAGAAAACACCAATTTGAAGAGAAGAGCAGCTTGAGATTGGAGCAAAGTGTAATGCCAATCCACCAACCTCCACAATTAGCATCTTCAATTATGGTTGATATCAAAAAGTGGGGCAGGAGCTTTCATCTTAGCCCTCCAAAAAGGTTTGGAGTTGAGAAGAGACCGTAAACCATGTTTACCATCATGTCTCTTAGCCCTCCAGGATAGGAGTTGGCAAGAGACCCACCACCATCACACCCCACAGCCCTCAGCCCCGTAAAACCAATTCCCTACCCACTTATAGGTTAAGGAAGCACGACACAACAAACCCTCCAATCCCCTAACCAAAGCTATAACCTGCCCCGCCCCAATTCAAACCATGAAGAAACCCTCACAATCCACTCCTCACAGCCATACCTCCCATATATACCCAGTCGACTGCCCAGACACACCACCCAGCCCACACGCAGCCAATATAGCCCCTGTACATCAGCCACAGTTTCAGTGAGACGCACAACACAGTTACAGTAAAGCCACACACACAGTAACACAAGAAACTGACTACAGCCATCCAGGGGCCACCCAACCCGCAAGCATTAAGACCATCGCCTTGGGTGCCGAATGGAGAAGTCTCCATTTTATCTAACCAAACTATATAGCAGATTGATTTTCAATACAGAAGAACTCATCTGGAATGACGGAACAGTATATTCAAATTTTGAGTTATAATCATGGATGTTTTGATTTAAAACAAGATCACAAAAGGCTGAATGAAATTTCGTACACAAACTCTATTGCACATAATTGCCTTGCTTAATATTTACATGTCCAACAAACTACTTTTGAGTATTTTGCGTTAGGCTTCTAAAAGGTAGGGCTGTGCCTCCTCCTATTGCTGTCATAACTTAGTTCAACCAGAGTTGCCATCCCCCCTCTCTGTATCCCCATTTTCTTCTCTTCTTTCGCGTGAACTGTAGCCACCAACACCACCCTTTTGCCGCTCCCCTGTCTTGACCACCACTACACTTAGGGGTGTAAACAAGCCGAGCCGAGCCGAGTATCGGCGAGCTCGAGCTCGGCTCGAGCCTTAACGAGCCGAGCCCTTAACGAGCCGAGCTTAGTCGTTTACTGAACGAGCCTTCCTTAACGAGCCGAGCTTTTGTCGAACGAGCCGAGTTTCACTCGGCTCGTTTAGTTAACGAGCCGAATAGTCGAGCTCGAGCTCGGCTCGTTTACTAAACGAGCCGAGCCGAGCCTTGCCTTGCCGAGCCTTAACGAGCCGAGCCGAGTCGAGCTCGCGAGTAGCTCGGCTCACTTACAACCCTAACTACACTCAACAAGTCCAAACCCAACCAACCAGCAACCCAGTCCCCCACATTCTGCGAAACCCATGCCCACGTGAAATTTGTAGTCGGCGTGACCATAGGGACTCCACACCCGTGGCAGGCCTGGAAGGGACCAAAGAGCCATAGCAACTATTGCCCCACCAAGGACTAAAAGAACAAAGCCGGGCTTCGCCGGAGGGAAAAGTTCGAGAGGCCGTCGTTAGCACGACTCGAACCTTGGACCTCTTGACCACCGAAACCACTTGGGAGTAAGCCATGGACCACTAGGCTACCACTCTTGGTATAGAATATTATCCACTTTCACTTTGGAGATAAAACTTCCACCATTTGCAACCGGACCTGCAAGAATGGAGCGAAAGGGTGGAGCAATTAGTGGTTAAGGTTGCCTATCAAAATAAAATAAAATTTCATGGTTAAGGTTTCATAAGAAAAATGTGAGCTGTTAGTCATACCTCATAAGAAGTTCCTCACACGGTGAAGCCATATGTAAGATAACAGTTCTGGATGCTACCTGCACTGTCCTTGGAAAAGGAGCTCCATTGTTATATCTTGAATATGGTATCAAAAAAATAGCTGCAGCTCAGATTGCAGAAGCATTGACCAGAAGTTCGAAAGGCTTGCAGAAGCATTTGTCGACTACAGATGGCATTTGAATAAACGGAATGGCGTAGACCAGTTTTTGGACAGCCATGCTATGGTGGTATTATCTAATTTGCAAAAATAAGCATGAATCCATGATAGGAGAAGGATAGCTTATCAGTTTGGTTAGGTGTTAGGACCACACACACACCACTAGTTTTTTAGTTTGATAGGAAACAAACAGAGAAGTAACCTAGACAAGGTCCATTATGAGCTGCTCCTAACATGAGAAACGACCGAAAGAACAAAATCACACTTGTCGATAACAGTTCGTGCTACAATCTGTATGGTTGTGTGGTTGTTAGAGAGAGATTTGGTGGTGGGTGATGTTGGACATGTGGGTGGCGACGGGAAGGGAGTGATGCTGCAAAAATTTGGATGAGAGAGGTTCGATGGTGGTAAGAAGGAAAGGGGGAGGGAGACATAGAGGTTAGGAGAAAGATAGAAAGAGGGAGGAACTAATCAGGCAGGGTGGAGTGTGTACGTGTTCGTAAATAAGATGAATTGGATTGCTGCTTGGTTTATGTTACTTGAAGATAATAATTTTTCCCTCGAATTGTCGAACGAGCAGATTTTTTAACTCACTTGATTAATTATTCCGTCAAATAATCCATTTAATTTTGCACCAGACACATAATCCATTTACAACTTGGACGACAAGTCACTAGGGCAAGGGCAAGGCGTTAGGGAACCCCTTTCCTCAACAAGGGTGGTCAGGGTTTCAGCTTAGGTAGCAGGGGAAGTGTGAAGAAGGATGAACAAAATATTTTTAATTCCCAGTGATGCTGTCTTTAGCTTTTTGAACTATCATTTAACAAGTCCCTCACACAGTCGAGGTCTATCGTAGATGAAAGTTCTGGATAGAGCGAATACCTGTACCATCTCGGAAAAAGGAGTTCCATTGCTAGAACTTGCAGAAAGCACCAGGCGTTGTAGATAACAGTGCTGGATAGAGTGAATACCTGCACCGTCTTGCAAAAGGAGTTCCATTGCTAGAACTTGTATGAAGCACCAACACTACTAGTCTATTAGAGGTCGCCATACCCGTACCAGACATTTGAGGGACACAAGACACGCAGGGGACACGCGAGAACACGTATATGACATGCCACGTGGAGTGTCCATTTTTATTATCACTTTTTTCATTTTATACTTTTTAAAAGTTTTTTATAACTTCAAAATTATTGGGTAAAAAATGTACAGAAAACACGTCTCTTTGTATAGGCATAAACCATTGGTCGATGATGCATCCAATAGGAGTCCTAACCTAAATATTTAGTGGTTATATTGTAGGATGCATAACTAAAAACAAATCCATGTCCCCTGCTGAGTCCCCATTTCTTGAGAAATGACATGTCCCGTATCTGTGCCTGCGTCCCGTGCTGTTTCCGTGTCCACATCTGTGCTACATAGATTGCTGCAGCTCACATTGACAAGAAAATTTAAATAAATAAAAAAGGGTTGCAGAAGCAATTGTCGACTAAAGATGCATTTGAATACTGTAGTGTGACGTAGACCAGTTTTTGGACAACCATGCTATGATAGTGTCATACTGTCATCTATAACGTAAAATAAGCATGGATCCATCACTTTCAATAAGCAAAGAATAGTTTATCAACTTGGTTCGGTGTTTGGGCCACAGCCAGCCCTCTTCTTTTCCTTTAAAATGAAACAAACAGATAAATAACCTCGATAAGGGTCAGTAAGAGCTGCTCCAAACCAGAGAAACGATGGAAAGAACAAACTCGTACTTGTGGACAACAGTTTGTGATACTAAGTGTTCCCAAAGAATAGTCAAATGATCGACATGAATTGCCATAAGAGGAGTGAATTGATGCACCATCAGAATGAGATTTTTACTCCTATGCCAGTGCAGAAGACCTCAATAACTTTACCTTCAGAAGGTTTATAAGATTCCATGACTTTACAAAGGAGTATTTGAGTTTTTCATAGCACAAAACTGAATGCCCAACAATCACAGACACCATCAGCACCAGAACATCCAGCATAGCTTCGAAAAAGCAGCAGTTTTAAGGAGTCGTCCATGAAAAATGCTTGCACTAAAATATATAAATCCCATGCTTAGGAAAGATCATGGTTTCTTTCGTTTCTTGTCTTTGTTCCCCAAAATTTCAAAACAAGGTCCCACACGGTAACCCTTAGGGACAAAACGAAGCAGCTTGGAGAAATTTGTGATAGAACAAATAGGGATAAACACAATAGATTAGTTAAGTATGCTTATGTCTCCACATTTTTTTCCCATGGCGCTTATATCTCCACATTAGCAGACACTTCAATATAAACAAAATAGATTAGTTAAGTACGCTTATATCTCCACATTTTTTTTCCCATGGCGCTTCTTGTGGTAATCTAACTCACGAGTTGCCGATAAAAAATAAACATAAAACTCATGAGTTCAAAGATCACCTGTCAAAGTGATTACCAAGCTTCTCTTTCTACAATCTTTTGATCACTTGATAATAATATAGATTATCCCAGAGGGGAAAAAAACAATTTAGAAAGAGAAATACCAAAAAGTTGAAATACTACGTAGAACATAGAACCTGGGCATTCCTAGCATGGCACAAACATAAGCATTCATACTGTGATAAAATCACGTAATTCCTTACCATCTAGGACTTGTTTTTTCTATCCATCGATACAAGATTCTGGATCAGGTTGAGATAATCGCTATCATGGAATAACGTGGCCATGGTAGATGCATCTGGAGAGAAATTCCTATTGATCATTTCTTGTAAAAGTATCATAACCTTGTCTTTGTCTCCCCTCTTCAAAAATGCCCGAACCACAATATTATAAGTAACATCATCTGGTGGGCACCCATCTCCCTCCATTTGCAAGAGTAACTCCTCGGCTTCATCCAGCAAGGCCTCCTTACAAAGTCCACCAATCAATGCGGTGTAAATCTTAACATTTGGTTTCAAACCTTTAGTAGAAATGGAACTAAAAAGTTTTCGAGCATCTTCAATTTTCCCAGCTTTGCACATGCCATTTATGAGGATGCCGTAAACAACAATATTAGGAGTTATACCGCGTTCTTGCATTGTACAAAACACCTCTACTACCTTGACGACTTCGTGGTTCTTGAAGAAGCCATCTAACAAAATTGAGTAAGTTACAATGTTAGGTTTCGGACCTCTACACAACATCTCGTGAAAAAGGCTATCTGCAGCATCACACCTTCCTAATGTAAACAGAGCCTGCAACAAAGTGCTGTAAGTGACGATATTAGGTTTTAACCCTTTACAAGCCATTTCTCGGAAGAGATGAAAGGCTTCGTCGATATTCTTCCTCTTACAGTATCCATTGACCAGAATAGTATAGTTGCGTATGTTGGGCTCAAGCCCCTTATCCACCATGGAGTTGAACACTTGTTTTGCTTTGTCCATGTGCCCTTGCAGACAATATCCATCCATAAGTGCACTGTAAGTGACTACATCGGGTTCCTTACCTCTTCGAATCATGATCGCCAGTATTTCGTGTGCTTCTTTAGTCTTTCCCTCCTTGCAATGTGCATTCACCAACATATTATACGTTATGACATCTGGAAATATATTTTGCTTTGTCATGTCGCTCAACATTCTTGTGGCATCCATTTGTTGACCAGATTTGCAGAACCCGTCAACTAAAGAATTATAGGTAACCACGTCTGGCATAACATCTGACTCTCTCATCTCTGACAAGAGGCCCAAAGCATTGTCTACATTTCCATCCTTACAAAGGCGGTCGATGATTGTGTTATAAATCACGACATTAGGCTTGCAGTGCCATTTTTGCATACTCCTGACCAACTCTATAGCCATTGTAGTGTTTCCAAGTTTACAAAGCCCTTTTATGATGGTCCCATAGGTAACCTGATCAAGTATAATGTCTCCGTCTTTCGTCAACCTAAGGAACAATTTCACGGCCTCAGCAGTGTTCTCTTGCAAAATGTACCCATTTATTAGAGTGTTGAAGGCGTCCACATTCGCTTGGTAACCACATTTGAAGAAGATAGCTAAGATAGCAAACCCATAATCAACTCGATTCATGCGGCAAAAGCAATTGATCAGAATAGCTTGCGTATACTCATCGATTGGAACTCCAAGCTCGCGGATTTGTGTAAATAAAGAGACTACTGTCGAATATTGCTTCATTTTAGCAACAGCAGTTAACAGCTGATTAAAATTCATGACAGAAAGACGAGATCGAAGTTGGACCATTCGACGGAACAAACTAAGACCATGGTCGAGCTTATCGAAACCCAATTTGTGTTTCTCGGACAACAATTTCTGAATTTGAGTTGGACCCATTTGTGCAAGGGTATCAGGAGCAAAAGGGTTTGTTGAAATTTGAGTGTGAAACAAAGCTATATGAGCAAACAATGGGTTAAATTTGAGGGAAAGAAGAAGGAGCGAGGTACCTTTTCTAGGGTTAGAGAAGAAAGCAACAGTAGCCATTCCCAGCATCTTCCTCATTGAAGCGGTTCGTTCGTTTCATCAACTGCCTTTCACATTTGCGAAACGAGGCTAGCACCAATAAATTCAAACCCTCGGGTTTTCTTTAATGACGGAGAATGACAATGAATTGAATTCCTCAATTTCTCTTTAACTTTTCCTACTACGAGTATTATTTTTCTCTTAATTATATTTTATTTTTTCCAACTTTGAGTTCCTACGGATTCAAAAAATACATTATTTTTACTTGGTTTTTCTTTCCCTCTCATGTTTTTTACTTTTCTATTCGCCTGGCAAAAGAAATTGAAAAATTTTTACATTTCAAAAGAAACTTGACATAAGTTCAAACTTAAAAATGATAACTTAAAAATAATTGTACTATTTTTTCAAGAAAAATTCAAACTTTTTTCAACAATTGCAAAAAATTTGGAATTTTTTCTTGTGGAAAACGTATTAATTTTAAGTCCTCGTTTTGCAGACCGAAATATTTATTTTGGGACGGATATAGTAATTTTTAACAAGAATATTTAAAATGAATGACCGGTTCGTATTATCCGTGTGAGACCCATGAGCTAGCCCAACACGCCGGTGGTACCCCTCAATGACAACTAAGGGAAAATAATATCCTACAAACCCCATCATCCAAATCTCATACTCCCTCCGTCCCATTTTTAAAGTCCAGTATTCCATTTTGGGCTGTCTCTTAAAAAGTGTCCATTTTGTAAAGTTAGTGGAAAAAAGTTAGTACATTTTCCATTTTGCCCCTAAAAGTAGATTCCATTTTGAAAAGTTAGTGAGTAAAAGTGTAATAATGATGTCTCCATAGAGGGTAAGTAGGAAAAGTGGAGGTAAAAGTTGATGTGAAAGGTGTAATGATGATATTTTCTTAATATATTGGAGTTACAAAACAGAACACTTAAAAAAGGACGGAGGGAGTACTTAAAAGGAAGAGTTTCAGTAGTAATGAAAAACACATCTAGTAAGAGGCGTTTCAAACCTAAGAACTCATAAAAAAAAAAAAAAAAAAAGAAGAATCGATACTATTTTTTTATCACTCTATACAATTACAACAAAAGAAATTTCTGGAATATATTTATAAAAGTATACTAAGGATCAGATCAGGACGCCCTGATTTAGTGTTAGGTCCAAACTTTTGATCTCAGCCGTTGGATTGTGTTTTCAATGGTCCGGATTTACGGAAGATTTATGACAAGTCACAATTAACTTTTCTCCGGAAAAGTTTCATTAAAATCTGGAACATTGAAAACACAATCCAACGGCTGGGTGGTGGTCCGGACCTAAGCTCCGGTTAGGACGCCCTGATAGGGACCGGACTATATAAAAGTATATAGTATTGTTTTTCTATATCTACGTCAAAAGTTAAAATCTTGAATCAATGTTTGTTTTTTATAGAGATGCATGCAATCCAAGGGGGTGGTGCTCAAATTTTTGAACCCCATCAAATAATGTAATCTAAAGGTTGTAAGGAAAAAATTAGGTTAATTTTAAGGAAATTTGAAACTGGGGAAATGGGGTTGTCCGGGCTCATCCAGCCCTCAATTCGTCCTTAGTTGTGGGGTTGTTAAAGAGAAGTTTCGTGGCAACTGTGGACATTGTGACTACAAGAAGGCATCGATGCTGCAAAAAAGTGGATGGGAGAGGTTCGACGCTGGTACGATAAAGTTAGTGTCATTTTTGCACCTCCCGCTTCTTTTATTCTAATCAAAACAGTCTAAATATCGGAGAATTTTTTATCGGGAAAATAAAATTCTCCGAGCATGAACCAATTGTTGAAGGTAGGAAAGTTAAACGTATTTAATTATCCATCCTCAAAACTCATCCCACGTAAGTATTCATCCTGCACTTTTTAAACAGTTATGATTTCATCCTCATTTCAAAATAATTCCAGAACTACCCTTATAAATATTTTATATATATATATATATATATATATATATATACAAAAACCAAATCCTCCTAGAAACCAAATCCTCCTAAAAACCAAATCCTCCCATATTTAACGCCTCCTAAAAACCAAA
>JAOTQK010000012.1:2815104-2836593 GCA_025642025.1 Rhododendron ferrugineum
GTTGAGTTTTCATGAATAAAACATTGTATATTCATATTTTTTCGTGGTGTATATTCATGAATAAAACATTTTATATTTATGTTTTTTCATGCTATTTTTCCGAAATGTTATGGCTTTTCAAGTGTGAATGTCAGGGTGGTAAAGTACTTTTGAGAATAAAATACAGGGAGAAAAATTGTACTCCGTATTCTACTTGATAACTATTGAGTTCATTGTGAGATTGAAAGATAGGATCTCAAACACTACAGTTATGGAATTAGCACGAGGAATTTTAAAAGTTTACAAGCCCTTACAACCCCTCTGGATGGTGAGAAAGGGTGAGATAAGAAAGGGGAGCTCTTTCTCACAAAATCTCACCATATTTGATGAGATTGGGTGAGAAAGGGGAGAAGCCAGTCAAAACATTTCATTTCTGTACTTTTCTCTCAATTTCTCACCAAAATAGTCAATCTAAACGAGTGATTTAGCTAGAAACCAAAACCCTGTATTTTCTTTTCTCTTGAAATTACTCTATCCAAAGGGGGCTGTTAAAGAAAAGTACAATAATTAGACTCGAATAACATGGTGGACAATACCAACTCACCCAGACAAATTGCAACACAAGGAGAATATGAAAGGCCTTTTTTGGCTTCATTTTTCCGCAGCTTCTTTCAAGAAACAGTAACATAATAAATCATTATCTATAGATTTTACGGAAAAATGACAGTGTCAGGCTTGTAACTCTTGCACTCCAATTTTATCTCCTGGGAAACAGTGTTTCATTTCAATCTCCTGGGAAACAAAAATATTGCGGTTGTTTCCAAAATTTTGTTCCTTGCCTATAGTTATGCAAGTATCTTCGTTTGATGAGACGTGCAAAGCCCTTTTAGCTTAATTACAACTATGTGGAAGGCAATTAATTTCTTGAACTGATAAAAACAACAGTACAATCACCTTCTTCACCCCATGCTTCTCAAGCTCCCTAATCCGATCTTGCCAGGAGATTACAGAAGTACCAAACTCAGGTTCAGCCCTGCAACCTCCAAATGCACCATTAACTTGTGCTCCTCCCTTGTCGTAGTATTATGATGGCTGGCTGTGTGCTTTGCTCACCCAACCATTCCCTGCCTCTTTAATTGTTTCCTTCCTCTACCAAAACAATGTATGAAATCATGTGTAACGTGAAATAAAAAACCAAAGATTCCTTAAATCAAAGGCGGGGAAAAAATTTCCTACAGGATGATTTTCTGACAACCGAGCAAAACATTGTTCGTTGAATTTTGTTTTCAACAGATCAATTACCAGAAAATACAAAACATTTTTGGCCGAAACAAACGAAACCAATACTCTAAAAGACAACCTTTACCTTGACATAAAGACGGCATTCTCAGTCATGGTATGCTAGATCTTGTTGTGTTGCCTTTTCTGTCTTTGTGATTCCTATGTCGTTGCAATGAATGTTGTAATTATAGATGACTGCTTCGCGTTTTGGGTGGCGATTTCTGACTTTCTCGCCATCATATACCTTCAACATGAAAGTCTCCCTATACACACAATAGGAAGTGAGAATACTATGTTTTTGTTCCTCCTGCAAATTCACACAAACCACATCAAGTTTATAAGTAATGAAATAAAATTGATTTAGGAACATGAAGAACTGTATACCGGATTGATTATGTGTCAATCTAAGTTAGCTGAAGTCAGATTCTTTCAATTTACAAACCAAATCTACCATTAAGTCCCAATTAATAGGGTTTGGCTACATAAAACCGTTTTCTCCGTTGAGCTTTGTCAAGGGCATAATTTTCTCTCAATATCCAACAAACTTAGATCCTTTTGAACTACCACTTCTGAAGTCAATTTCAACAGTTAGCGCATATAAAAACGTGTGATATTCTGCTCTGGCTTCTGTTGTTATGAGACATATTCTTGCATGTTTATGCACAATTATATATATATCAATACGTACCTGTATTTACCAGCTCTAAAAATGTTGCTGAATCTCCATAGGATCACGATCAAACAAGACTACGGTGCTGCTAGTGATCTGATGGATTAATCTGCATGAATACTAGGATGCTAAATGGAAAAAAAGAACAAGTGAAACAAACATACTACACACGAAGATGATCGAGGGACAGCCTGAGCATTGCCAGTTGTAACACCTAACATGGTTTGAAAAAACAGAAACTTGCTTCAAGTAACCCAAAAAGTAATTGGTACTCAGTTGATAGCAGTTTAGAATATCCCAGAGGGAAAAAAAAATACAATTTACAAAGAGAAATACCAAAAAGTTGAAATAGAACATACAACCTCGGCATTCCTAGCAAGGCACATACATCAGCATTCATACTATGGTAAAATCAAGTAACTCCTTACCGTCTAGGACTTGGTTTTTCTATCCCTTGACACAAGATTCTGGATCATTTTGAGATAATCACTATCATCTATTAATGCGGCCATGGTAGATGCATCTGGAGAGAAATTCCTATCGATCATTTCTTCTAAAAGTATCATAACCTTGTGTTTGTCTCCCCTCTTCAAGAATGCCCGAATCACAATATTATAAGTGACGTCATTTGGTGGGCACCCATCTCCCTCCATTTGCAAGAGTAACGCCTTGGTTTCGTCCAGCAAGGCCTCCTTACAAAGTCCACCAATCAATGCGTTGTAAATCTTAACATTGGGTTTCAAACCTTTAGCAGAAATGGAACTAAAAAGATTTCGAGCATCTTCAATTTTCCCAGTTTCGCACATGCCATTTATGAGGATGCTGTAAACAACAATATCAGGAGTTATATCGTGATCTTGCATTGAACGAAACACCTCTACTGCCTTGACGATTTTGTGGTTCTTCAAAAAGCATTCTAACAAAATCGAGTAAGTTACAATGTCAGGTTTTGAACCTCTACGTATCATCTCGTGGAAAAAACTATCTACAATGTCGCACCTTCCTATTGTAAACAAACCCTTTAACAAAGTGTTGTATGTGACGGCACTATGTTTTAACCCTTTACCAACAATTTCTCGAAAGAGACGCATGGCTTCGTCTATATTCCTCCTCTTACAGTATCCATTGACCAAAATATTATAGCTCTGTATGTTGGGCTCAAGGCCCTTATCCACCATAGAGTTGAACACTTCTTTTGCTTTGTCCATGTGCCCTTGCAAACAATATCCGTCCATAAGTGCATTGTAAGTGACTACATCGGGTTCCTCACCCCTTCGAATCATGATAGCGAGTATATCCTCTGCTTCTGTAGTCTTTCCTTCTTTGCAAAATGCATCCACCAACGTACTATACGTTATAACATTTGGAGATATATTTTGCTCTATCATATCGCTCAACATTCTTGTGGCATCCATTTGTCGACCAAATTTGAATAACCCGTCAATTACAGAAGTATAGGTAACCACATTTACTGTAACATCCCACTCTCTCATCTCTGACAAGAGGCCCAAGGCATCATCTACATTTCCATCCTTACAAAGGCTGTCGATGATTGTGTTATAAATCACAACATCCGGCTTGCAATGCGATTTTTGCATACTCCTCGCCAACTCTATAGCCATTGTAGTGTTTCCAAGTTTACAAAGCCCTTTTATGATGGTCGCATAGGTAACCTCATTAGGTATAATGTCTCCGTCTTTAGTCAACCTTAGGAACAAGTTCACAGCTTCAGCAGTGTTATCTTGCAAAATATACCCATTTATTAGAGTGGTGAAGGTAGCCACATCCGCTTGGTAACCACATTTGAAGAAGATAGCTAAGATAGCAAAACCATAATCAACTCGATTCATGCAGCAAAAGCAATTGATCAGAATAGCCTGTGTATACTCGTTGATTGGAACTCCGAGCTTGCGGATTTGTCTAAATAAAGAGATTACTGTTGAATATTGCTTCATTTTTGCAACAGCAGTTAATAGCTGATTAAAATTGATGACAGAAAGACGAGATCGAAGTTGGACCATTCGACGGAACAAGCTAAGACCATGATCGAGCTTATCGAAACCCAATTTTTGTTTTTCGGACAACAATTTCTGAATTTGAGTTGGACCCATTTGTGCAAGGGTATCAGGAGCAAAAGGGTTTGTTGAAATTTGAGTGTGAAACAAAGCTATATGAGCAAACAATGGGTTAAATTTGAGGGAAAGAAGAAGGAGCGAGGTACCTTTTCTAGGGTTAGAGAAGAAAGCAACAGTAGCCATTCCCAGCATCTTCCTCATTGAAGCGGTTCGTTTCATCAACTGCCCTTCACCAAGTGCCAAGTGGGTGTTGGTGCAATAAGTATTTGGAGTTAGTCGTTTCATATTTGGTAAATTTCATTCAAATCCTCAGGTTTTCTTTAATGACAGAGAATGAATTCCTTGTGGTTTTTATGTGCATTCTACCGATCAGTCCGTTTTACATGGGGTCCTCATTTTAGTTAAAACGCAGACTTTTCTATTTTTTCTATTTTCCGATTGAATTTCGATGAACCTGAGCCATTCAATGTGATCAGAACGTGATTTTAAGGGTATTCGCGAGAAATTGGCAAAAAAATGACCAGGAAGGGATTGATTTGAGCAGTTTTTATTTGAACCGTTCAATAAAAACTGTTCGAATGAAGCTCTTCCTAGTCCTCTTATTTTTTTGCGGATTTCTCGTGAGTACCCTTAAAATCATGTTCTGAACACATTGAGCTGCTCGGATTATCGAAATTTAATCGGAAAAGGAGGGTCCACATTTTACTAAAATGAGGACCCCTTCATTTGAAACAAACCGTTCTACCGATATCCCAAATCTAAAAGATGTTTGTCCAAATAGTTGATGGAATGAGCCAAAAAGTAAGTTATACTCCTATCTTATAATTCGCCCACCTGATGATGTTAATAAAAGGTTAAAACGTAATGAAAAACAAGCAATTTTCATTTGAATCAAAATGACTTTTTTACTTATATAGGAGTAGTAGTTTTGATAAAAAAAAGGGTAAAATTTACTAATAGCCACCTATTTTTACTCGTTGTGAGAATCCTTTTTTTGTCATATAAGACAAATTATTGTTTTTTTCGTCTAAAGATTGAGAATTGAGGAGGTTTTATTATTTATATAATTATATATATATATAAATTGGTGAATTTGTCAATATAAGTGATTTTGAGAATAATTTTATCACGTGTTTGATTGAACAGTTTGTGGTTGAGTATTGGTGAAATAAACAATAAAACCATAAGGGATTGTACTCACTCCTCAAACGTGAAAAAGTTATCTGTCATTAATAAAAATCTCAGAGAGGGTTAGTGAATTTTACCCAATCATATTTGGATTAAATCTTAATTTCGGTTCAAATCTTCGTTGAACCTTTTCTTTTCTTTTGCAAAACTGATTTTACCCCATCAATTTATCTTACTGTTTGGAAATTCTGGGCAAAAAATGGTAATGACGGAAAAAAAAATTAAGCAATGCCTTCCCTTGTTTTTGATTCCTATAGAAAGATAAGGTAAATTTCAAAGAGAGGTTCAATTTTTCCTCAATTTCTCTTTGACTTTCCTATAATTTTCCTCTTAATTATAGTTTATTTTTTCCTACTTCGAGTTCCTAACGTAGCCAGAATAAGAAAATTCTTTACAAAAACGTATTCAAAAAAATACATTAATGCCATGTTGGGATGTCCAAAAGGTTGATTTTTAGTTGGTTTTTTTTTCCTCTCCCTCTCATGTTTTTTACTTTTCCATTCGCCTGGTAAGAGAAATTGAAAAAAATTTACATTTCGAAAGAAACTTGAAAAAAATTGAACCACGCAAATAAAAAATGTTTATGCAGTCTTTCGTTTGTAGACAAAAAATTTTGGCCCTTCCCTCGTTTTTACTTTTATTTGATTTCTCTCACTAGAAACCCAAGAAAAGGGGGTGATTATTCGCAGTCCCGTATTTTCTCTCTTAGCCCGTTAAAAATTTCCAACTATACTCGACAGTTAGTTACCGAAATTGAAATACATTTTCAGCATCCAATTACCGAAATATAATCTTTTTTTCAACAGCTATTTACCAAAAATGTATGTTCGGCAGTTGTTTACCGAAGGTTGAACATATTTTCGACATGTAGTCACCGAAATATAGTCTTGTTTTCAATAGCTATTTACCGAAATGTTATGTATGATTTTCAACAACTATTTACCGAAATGTAGTGGGCTAAGGGAGAAAATACGGGGCTGCGAATAGTCGCCCTCCAAGAAAAATGGAAGAGTTTGATCAAAGCTAAAAGATAAAAAAAGATAAAAAAAAAATAAAAAAAAAAAAGCCGTCAAGGGGCGGCCCAAACCGCAAGCATTAAGACTATCGCCTTGGGCGCCGATTGGAGAAGGCTCCATTTTTCTAACCAAACTATGTAACAGATTGATTTTCAATACAAAAGAACTCATCTGGAATGACGAAACAATTCATGTCAAGTTTTGAGTTATAATCATGGATGTTTTGATTTACAAGAAGATCACAAAAAGGCCGAACGAAATTTCGTACACAAACTCTATTCACATAATTGGCTTACTCAATTTTTACATGTCGAACAAACTACTATTGAGTATTTCGCCAGAGGCCTCTAAAAGGTCGGGCCGCGCCTCCTCCTATAGTTGTCATAACCTGGTTCAACCAGAGCTGCCAACCCCCTCTCTGTATCCCCTTTTTCTTTTCTTCTTTCGCATGCAAAACAGTAGCCACCAACACCACCCTTTTGCCCCTCCCCTGTCTTGACCACCGCTACATTCAACCAGTCCAATCTCAACCAGCAACCCAGCCCCCCACATTATGCAAAACCCTTTCCCGGTTGAAATTTGAAGTTGGCATGACCATAGGGACTCCAGACCCGCGGCAGGCTCAGAAGGAACCAAAGAGCCATGGTAACTATTGCCCGACTAATAGAACACAGGCAAGCTTCGCCGGAGGGAAAAGTTCGAGAGGTCTTCATTAGCACGACTCGAACCTTGGACCTCTTGACCACCCAAACCACTTGGGAGTAAGCCATGGACGACTAGGCTACCACCCTTGGTATAGAATATTATTCACTTTCACTTCGGAGACAAAACTTCCACCATTTGCAACCGGAACTGCAAGTTTGGAGCGAAAGGGTGGGGCAATTGGTGGTTAAGGTTTCATAAGATAAATGTGAGCTGTTAGTCATACCTCGTAAGAAGTTCCTCACACGGTCAAGCCGTATACTAGATAACAGTTCTGGATACTACCTACACCGTCCCCGGAAAAGGGGCTCCATTGTTATATCTTGAATATGGTAACAAAAAAATAGCTGCAGCTCAGATTGCAGAAGCTTTAACCAGAAGTTAAAAAGGCTTGCAGAAGCATTTGTCGACTACAGATGCATTTGAATAGAACGGCATGACGTAGTCACGTAGACCAGTTTTTGGACAGCCAGGCTATGGTAGTATTATCTAATTCGCAAAAATAAGCATCAATTTGGTTGGGTGTTAGGAAACAAACAGAGAAATAACCAAGACAAGGTCCATTATAAGCTGCTCCTAACATGAGAAACGACGGAAAGAACAAAACCATACTTGTCGATAACTGTATGCGATACAATGTGTTCCCTATGAGTAGTCAAGTGACTGACGTGAATTACCAGGAGTTGACGTGAATTGATGCACTATCGGAATGACATCTTACTAGTATAGTAATATGCCAGGGCAGAAGACCTCCATACGTTTACCTTCAGGAGTGGTATAAGCTTCTGTGGCTTCACAAAGGAATATTTGAGTTTTTCATAGCACTAAACTGAATGCTCAACGATCACAGACAACATATCCAACAGTTCCAGAAAGCGTTGAACAGAAATAAAACATGAACACCGTGGTAACGTTATCCTCATAAAAAATGATTGATACGGAGAAAGAAAACTAAGCTGCCTGACATGATAAAACTGAAGATAGAAAACTGAACCCTCAACTTTGTATCTATAGTAAACAAGCAAGAAACGAGCCGCAGACCTAGAGGACATGACTGTGTATGAATTTGGACAGGTTTACCATGGTCCAACAAATCCTGTAAACCACTAGACTATTCAGACAACTAGCGAATGGCACATCACGGCATACAAACTCAGATGCAACTTACGGTAATCCTGCTTGTAGTGCTGGTAATATTATGCAACTGAGGATGCCTGAAAGCAAACCATATAAGATCCCTACAGAAGCAAGTGTCCATGCAAGAGTCCCCCTTTGTTTTGTTTCTTTTTTTGCTGGGAGTGTCAATGGAAGAGGTCCTTGGTAAAATGCAGCTAAGGCACAGAATCTCAGAAACCCTTGTGTGCCAATTACACAAGCATCTCTATTATGACAACTTTAATCTATTCCCTAAAATTCGGCTCGAGGTTTCTTTATTCCTTGGCATAAGTTTCTGAATCATTTCAAACATTTTGCAGCCGTCAATATCAACTGTGAGGGAATCCATTAACATGGACATGGTACGTGTATCGGGTGGGAAACACCTCTTGATCATTTCTTGAAGAACTACCATACCCTTGTGTTTGTCACCCCTTTCAAGATATGCTCGCACAATCACGTTGTAAGTGAAGGAATTCGGTGGACACTCATCTTTTTCCATTAGAGGAAGTAACTTCTCAGCTTTATCCACAAAGGCCCTGTCACAAAGTCCACCGATCATTGCATTGTAAGTCTTAACATCAGGTTTCAAACCTTTGGATGAAAAGGAACAAAAATGTTTCCAAGCATCTTCAATTTTCCCAGCTTTGCACAGACCATTTACGAGGATAGTATAAACCCCAATATTTGGAACTATGCCGTGATCTTCCATCGAGCAAAAGACCTCCATTGCCTTGACAACTTGATGGTTCTTAAAGAATCCATCTACCAAGACCGAGTAAGTTAAAATGTCAAGATTTTGACCGCTACATATCATCTCGTGGAAAACACTATCTGCTACATCACATCTCCCAGTTTTTAACAACCCCTTTAACAAAGTATTATAAGTGTCGGTAGCAGGTTTTAAACCATTACGAGGCATTTCTTGGAAGAGATGCATGGCCTCGTCTATATTCATCCTCTGGCAGTATCCATTGAATAGTATATTATAACTATAGATGTTAGGCTCAAGGCCCATATCCACCATGGAGTTGAACACTTCTTTTGCTTTGTCCATACGTCCTTGCAAGCAATTCCCGCCTATTAGTGCATTAAAAGTGAGAACATCGGGTTTCGCACCTCTTTCAATCATGATGTTGAGTATGCACTCTGCTTCTTTTGTCATCCCCTCCTTGCAAAGCACACCTACCAACGTATTAAATGTTACAACATCTGGAAGAATGTTTTGCCCAGTCATCTCTCTCAACATTCTTGTGGCATCCTTCCATCGACCAGAGTTGCATAAGCCATGAATCAAAGAGTTGTAGGTAAACACATTTGGCATAACATCCCACTCTCTCATCTCTGATAAAAACCTCAAAGCGTCATCCACATTTCTGTCCTTACAAAGGTTGTTGATGATTGTGCTATATATCTCAACAGTAGGCCTATATCTCCTTTTTTGCATACTTCTGAGCAACCGTACAGCCATTTCAATGTTTCCTACTTTACAAAGCCCTTTTATGATTGTTGCATATGTGATTTCGTCAGGTTTCACATCTCCTTTTCTAATCAGCCTTCCAAACAATTCCACAGCCTCGTCAATTTTATCTCCTAAAACATACCCATTGATTAGAGTGTTGAAGGTACCTACCCCGGGGACATAACCACATTTGTAGAAGATACCCAAGATAGCAAACCCATATTCGATTTGATTCAAACGGCAAAAACAATTAACTAAAATACTCAAGGTCCGGTCATCAACTGGAATACCAACCGCACAGATTTCTTTATATAGAGAAATGACAGTCGAATAGTGCTTCATTTTGGCAATAGCAGTTAACAGCTGATTAAAATTGAATACCGAAAACCCATGTCGAATTCGAGCCATTCGATGGAATACACTGAGAGCATCGTCCAGTTTAGCAAAACCCAATTTGGATTTTTCCGACAGTAATTCCTGTATCTGGGTTCGGTTCGTAGTTGCAACAACATGAGGGTCAAAAGGATTTCTTGAAATTCGGGAGTGAGATAAGGATACATAACCAAGAGATGGTGCTAACAATGGGTTAAACTTGAGCGTGGGAGGAAGGGTTTTACCTTGACGAATTGGAGCAACAGAGGGACTTCCCTGCATCTTTCCGAAAGAACTCAGCGATTGCAAAGATTTGGGTGTTCTTTGGCTTGAGTAAAACTCAATCGTCCATAGGCTGGATTCAGGGAGCGGGATTGTGAGATTTAGGCTCTGTTTGGAACTTGAAGAAAAAAAAGGAAAGGAAAAGAAAATAAAGTGGGAGGAAAATGAAAGGAAAATAGGAAGGAAAATTCACTATTCATAAAACTGAAAATTATTATTTTCTCCTCTCTTTCTCTTCCCACCAAACAATGGGAGGAAATTTTTTTTAGTTTTCCTTTCTTTTCCTTTCCTTTCCTTAGGTTCCAAACAGAGCCTTAAGGGATTTCTACTCAAATCTTCAGTTCGAGCGTTTTATCCAACTTATCCATAGAGCATCTCCACCCCTCAAGTTTTGCAATTATACATAAGTATATTAAAAATATCTAAAAACATATATTGTGATGAACCGTAACAGATACAAACCGATATCAATACACAAGCGTCGTTTCCATTCGATGAACGAGACAAAATATTTGTAAGGCTTTGCTATAAAATATTGAGCTCGCACAAAATTTGTTGTTTGTCCCGTGCATCGAACGGGAACAACGCTAGTTGATAGAAAAGGAACCTGGTGTGCGTGTTGTCGCTCAGGAACAACATGAGTGTTAGAAAAGGAACCCGGTGTGCGTGTTGTCGCTCAGGAACAACATGAGTGTTAGGCCAATCCGGCCGTCCATGTTCGGCAATGGACGACTCAGATTGCAACAAATATTAAATCAAATTAAATTACTTCAAAAAATTAAATCAAATTAATTTATAACAACAAAAAAATCAAATATTGTACTTGTTCAATGCATAAGATAAAAAATTAACATTAGTTTTTTTCTTGCAGTAATCCTGCTGGGGCATAAAATAATTTTCCCAAAGTTTCTCAACCGTAACAGATACAAACCGATAACAATTTAAACCATGCTTTTGTTTGGAGAAATTAAGTCACATAAATAAAATAGATATTTAAGCATGTAATTTCATCCTAACCCTAGCAACTAATTTAGCTACTCATAATTGAAATAAAAGACAATAATTGAAAACAACTTTATTGAATTGCATTAAGAAGATAAATAAACTTACAAGTAATGAAAATATCATTGATGCTTGGTTTTCCACAAAGTAAAAAGAACACTTTTAGAAACAAGCAAAATGATTTTCCCGGAAAACCAGCACACCCTTTCCTCCTCATTTCTTCTGCTTTTAAAGATGTAGGAAAGTCCAAGTAGGTCAATGAGGGAATTGGTAGAAATAAATGTGTGTAGTTATTGAGAAATGGGAAGGAGGATGGAATGAAGTAATTGGGAAGAGGAACAGTTAAAGCCTTCAGGGATAGAATTCGTTGGCTGCCTAGGATTCTAGAACTAAGAAAAATGATTCAGTGCTCCTCATGGTGGTGCAATCGAGAAGAATTATTCGGTGCTTTGCGCTTTCATCTTCTTTTCATAAAAAAATGTGACTTCTAGAATGCATACACCAAGATTTGAACTCAGGACCTGTTGTCTTTAGGTAATGCAAGTTTGCCACTTGAGCTGCAACAATGCTTGCTCCTAATTGTTCCATGTTTATTACTTACTCTTGTCTCTAGATTCCAATTTATTAAGCAACCTTATTTGATACCTGCAAACATAAAAATAACTAAAATTAAGATTATTTAGAATACAAAATAGGTCTAACAAAGTACTAATTTAAGGATTGTAATGTACACTAAAACGTGTACATCACATGTCATTAATGAAATCTTTACTCAAATTTATGCCCAAATTTGCATTTGGCCATTGGATTGTTTCAAACCGAATCAAGTTTTTACCCAAATTTTTAAACTTAAAATAGAGAATAAAATAAATTCTAGTATTTTGGATACACCTTAATACTAGTGCTAATAACAAATTAATATGAAATGGACTCCAAATTTTGTTAAAATACTTTAAAAGTCATGCTTTTTTATTAAAAGAAAAACTATACACAAGTATTTGTGTACCGGCCAAGATCCCGGTATTGACCAATACGCCCTATATCAACTGGCCTATGCCGGTACAGAACACCAAGAAATGTATACCGTTTTAAGGTTGATACGGTATGAGATTGACAACGCTACTTAATTTGAAGTAAAGATGAATGTTCTTCCGAGCATAAAACACAAGGAGATAAAAAAGAAGGGGAGTGTGAAAATCACTTCCATAAATCGCAAGGTTATGAATCCCGTACCATACCGGCCGGTATTGTCCATATCCGATACTCTACACCTCTAATTCCGTTCCGGCTCAAATACCGGTCGGTACCGGTCAGTACCGGCCAATACCGGATAGTACCGAACTACTTTTAAATTTATTTTTTTCTTCAAGTACAGGACAATACCGGTCAATACCGGAATATTTTATATTTGTTTGTTTTAAAAAATGTATATTATACTATAAATTCTTTTAGGTAGGAAAATAACACTAATAGCGATCAATCCGAAACAGTACCCGGTATCTCACCGGTACCGGTGCGTACCGTACTAGTAAGAAAACCGGTACTCTAGCCGGTACGGTATTCAGAACCTTGATAAATCGTGTTTTGCTCAATAATTGTTGGACCGATTGTCAGGTTGAAAATAGGATCTCAAACACTAAAAAGTTTTGGAATAAGCCAACGTAGTACAGCTATCCACATAAAATATGAATCTTAAGGAGCTGTTAGAGAGTAGTCCGTAGAAAAGAGCCGGTAAAAGATACATCAATCTCACCATTGTTCGAAGCGGAAGGCCGAAACAGAAAAAACACATGCAATAGAGAGAAAATTTTCGATTTGTATCGAACCGATATGTTAGTGGTTGGTTCCTTACTCTCCGTCTTGAGAGAGAGGTCCTGAGTTCCAGTCCTCAGGACTCAGGAGGAGGTGCTCGACTCCCGTTGTAATTACTAACAACTAACATTGTAACGCTTGTCAAAAAAAATTGATAAAGTTAATCAAGTAAGAGAAACAAGTTTGAACGAGTGTAATAAATTATAAAATAAAGCACTCTCGGAATTAATTTTTAATTCTTGTTGGACCGTGTAAAAGGGTCTCAATGAGTACTTTCAAACGGTGCAAAAAAATTCTAAAAATACAATTTTTATGAGGTTAAAGTTGCACGGTTCCCCATAGGAGACATTTAAATTGAAACGGAGGAAATAGTAATTAAGAATAAAATAAAGAATTTAATATAATCCCATCATACGTAGAAAAAGATATTGTGATCTCACATTAGCTATTACTACTACTTTTTTTTTGGGGGGACCAAATATCATCCCATTAATAAGCAAAAATACATCAAGACTACTTCAAGGCAAAATCAGACTAGGCCATTTCCGTTTGCAAGGGCAAACTAGCCCTATCTGGCTTGGCCAGACCCTGCACAAACACTAAACAATTCAATCGCATTGTTTCTTCGAAGGTTGAGAAGGGTTCTGTGATACCTTAACAACTTTAACAACATCAAAAGAAAGGACACAAAAAGGCAAAATCAGACAAGGCCGTCTGCAAGGGCAAACTAGCCCTTTCTGGCTTGGCCAGACCCTGCATTAACACTAAACGATTCAGTTGCATTGTTTATTCAATCTTTCTCTTTGTTTTGTTTCGGTCCTTGTACCAGCTCTTTACAATGCAACTGAGTGAAAACTATGCTATCCAGGGGCGGACCCACGTTACCCCACGTGCCCCCACGCCTTTTTTTTTTAAAAAAATTAAAAAATTAAAAATTGATATAAATCCATAAAAGTTCCCTATAATTGTACATAACATCAACATGTTGTTGTGGCTGTGCGCTCATTGAAAAGGATCAAGAGACTTGGGTTCGATTCACGGACTTCCCATCCTGTTGGCCTAAAGCCCAGATAAACATTAAGCTCAAACACCTAAAGGGGCTAAAAGACCAGATAAAGGAACAAGCCCAAACAATGAAAGCCCATGGCAAAACCTAACAGCTACAAACCCTAACCACTACCAGCGCTGCATCAGCACATCGCCAGTCACCACACTGACGCCAGACAAGCACAGTCGTGATGGACTTCCACACGGCGAGACTCCACACGCCGTTAAGCATAGAACCGGTCAACCCAACAAAATAACCAGCGGGAGAAACATAGAATTTCTAGGGTCAACGGGTGAGTAAACCCGTAAGGAGTAAGGAAGTTGATTCTACTACACCTTATGACCATAGACAATTAGTCAATTACATATTTTCTTCAAAACATAGAATTTCTAGTTGAATAAATGTTTATTAATTAGCTTTAGGGTCGCTGTACTTTTGTACAAAATAGATATTGTACAATCAAGATCGAAATGAGACATTCGAATACATCTTGGGGTCGGTAATCCTTCATAAAAAATTCCCGCTCTTCATGACAGAATAAGCCAACGGTTTGCTACAGTCACATCTTCTCAATTTTTTCAATGAAGCTGAGTATCGTCTCCAGTTCTGTCGGATCTGTTCAAAGACGAAACTCACAAATGAGAATCAACGGATTTCCACTAGAGAGCTCATGTATGCAACATTGACAGTAACGAAACGCCAGTGTAAAAAACGAGATTTTGTTCTTGAAAGACCGATAAATTTGGATGATACTAACTTGGTCTTATCACGGTGTGACCATGGCGATGTTTGATCACAACCGGATCCACAAACGATTCCACTAGCTCAGTCCCTGGTAGTCCCATGATGGTATCTTTTTCACCTGTAAATCGCGCGTAAGATATTGCAATACATAAGTACCAATTGAGTCTTCAATACAGTTCAAGCTACGGTTCAGCGCAAGAATCAGGCATACAATACACAAGTACCAATTGAGTCTTCAATACAGTTCAAGTTACGGTTCAGCGCAAGAATCAGGCATCAAATTAACGACGGAAGTACCTATAATGTGGAGGGAAGGGCACTTGACGGGAGACGAAAATGAATCAGCACACAGTACGGGAGACCCTATATGTCCGAGATACCCGTTTGACGAAGGCGTGGATCCGCCAAACTTTCCCCCCGAAATGATAATCAGATACTTAATCTTTGGAACCGTCGTGAGTGCCACACCATTTGATTGCATCCCCGGCATTGATGCAGCTATAACACCTCCCTACAATTCATTATCAGCAAATTAATCACAAAAATCACAAAACTAATAATTGGGAGATAAAAGTATCTATTCAATTTCGGCTTCAGGGCCACATTCTGGACCCAATTTGATGATCACGATTGTTGAGCTCGTCGAGAAGATTATTCCTACCAAAACTCGTGTTATGGCTTAACATGATTTCAAAATAAATTTTATCTTGAAAACAAAAACTACAAAGTGAGACATCATGTCGAAACCCATTCGTTTAGGAATAGATATGAATCGATCGTTTGTTTAAACATTTTATTGATTTTTTCTCAAGGCTTAATTGGATTACGAGCTCTACAATGCAAACTCTATTCGATCATCTAAATAGGTCTTGGATGGGATCCCTGTTGGGAAACCGAATCCCCAAGACTCAGTATGGCGCGTACAGATTAGACAACAAAATAACGCAAAAAAACTCTAAGGAGTAATAACGTGTATATATAGGGCTACGATAGGGACCTAAGGAGTAATAAGTCTGGGCTCCCAGTGTAAATAAGAAATTCTAATCCCACCAGGACTCAGGAGTCTATTTTTTATTTCACTAATTATAATTCACCCCACTACAGAATTATAATTGCACTCCCGTCCTTATCTTAATTATATTACGAGCTTCATTATATTAAATATTTATTAATCTCTCAACGTTAAGATTACATATACCCGTTGATTAAAATAAATTACTAACAATCCGAACAATCGAAATTGTGTAGCTATCTCCAAAACTGGAGAGGAGTCGGTTCCAAAAGATAATACTTCGATAGACTTGGCTCTATGAGGTGGCCCCTATTACAAAAATCTTCTCCATCAATGTTATTTACTACGTGGTTTCTTTTGTTTCTTAGATTTCTTGATGAAAAATGCCATTTCCACAAACCGATAAGAATGAACTTAAATAAGAACTTTTAACAAAAATTAAATAAAAATAAATTATCAACTACCCACCTGCGAAAAACCCAAGATACCATCGAAAGGTCCATGCTTGATCATATAATCTTCAATGTAAGCAATAGTTTCTTCAAAATTATAGTACTCCGTGTAGTCCTGTTACACAAAACACAATTCACACAGAAATCAAAAAAATTATACTATTTTGGAGGAACATGAGATTCTAAAAGGGACTTGGTAGGATACATGAAAGTGTCCATGAAAAGGAATGGACGGCCTATTCTCTTTCATGGACATTTACATGTTTCCAGTGTCATGTGTTAGAGCATTTCTAAATCAAAAATCACCCTGACCAAGCAATCAAATTTATAAACCTAGCCGCCTTCTCTCTTCCTTCCCTCCCTCCCCCTCAGTGGCGGAGCCAGAATTTTAACCCCGGGGGGCCGGCTTAGACGCTTATTAGACATATATTTTTCATCGGAAAGTATACCTATTATATTATAAGGTTTTTATTTTCCAATTCATTACATTTGTATATTAAAATGATTCTTTAGGCTATATCAACTACCACGTGCTTATTTTTTTTATCTATGAAAGAAATTGAGAAATAAGAATGTAAAATAACTGGGTTTTTTATCAAATCGAACCAAAATTGTTGAGATTATAAATAACTATACACGAATAATTATCAATAATATTCAAAATCAAGTATATACAAAATAAAAAATTTTGAATTTGGACGCTCGGGGAGTTGGGGCCAGAGCCTCCTCGGGCCCCAACGTAGCTCCGCCCCTGCTCCCCCTAGGTTTTTCACCACCCTAACGCAGTGGCGGGAGGGGAGGGTTTTACCCTTGGTGGGTGTTTTCCTTCCTCTCAAGTGATGGCAACCTTTTTCGCTTTTAATAACTCATCATGTCCAGTGAGGGTACGTTCTTTCTCTCGATCTCATGTGAGTTTCTTTGTGTTTCCCCTCTTTTTCTTCATCATCGAGAAGCCAGGCGGCAGTGGTAGGTCTGATGACTAATCAGATCAGTTGGACTGGCTTGCTATCAGTTTTGTAGACTTGATCAGTAAGAATACCCAACGTCGCAAGTGCATGTTTGATCAATCCAAGTTTTTTTTTTGTGGGTTATGAGTGCCAATCGGGTGGCGGTGGCCCATTTATGTGGCCATGAGAGGTAGAAGTGGTCTTTCTAATTCTTTATTAAGGACGGATGCTACTATGATTATCTTTTGTATCTTCGTTTTCTATCAATGAAGCTATTATCATTTAAAAAAAAACCACTTTACATTTAAAATTGAGGGGGTTATGGTAGTTATGATTTTTCATTTGGCGTTATGCACGCGCATTATTGCATTTTACTTGTTTGGCCACATATTAAGGAATGCATTCTGTCGAATGAACTGAAGAATGCAGAATCTAAAAATCACCCAGAGGACATCTACAAAATACGAACAGAAGTCAATAATTTAAGAGTTTCTGAGGAATGCATGCTCTCTCGATCTCAGATCTAAAGTTTCTTTGTGTTTCCCCTCTTTTTCTTCATCATCAAGGAGCCAGGCGGCGGTGGTAGGTCTGTTGACTAATCAGATCAGTTGGACTGGCTTGCCATCAGTTTTGTGGACGTGATCAGTAAGAATACCCAACGCCGCAAGTGCGTGTTTGATCAATGCGAGTTTTTCTTTTGTGGGTATGAGTGCCAATGGAGAATTTAGATATAAAAATTCAAAAACAGTTGAATCAGGGAGTATATATCTTTTTACCTCGTTATACTGAAACCACTCGTAATAAGGGGGATCGAAGAGGTCCTCAACTTCGGATTTGCCCAGCGCCGGAAAAGGCGCATCGATGAAGTCGAGGTCTAATCTCCCCAGCAGCGACTCCGGCCACTTTTGGAGCTGTTTCTGGAGGATTTCGGAACTGGTTCTGTAGCCATGGAGGCAGAGTAGTTTGGGTTTCTTCAGGATTGGACTTTCCGTATCACCTTTTCCAGATTTTCCAATTTCCTGGGAGATGGGAATTTTTAGTGAGGTGAATAAGTAGAGCTATATATGGCTTGTAAACTTCTTCTTCTTTCCCTTCGTTTTTGTGTTTTGTTTTTTGAATTTTTGTTAGATTTGCGTTATGCTTTTTGGATTAATCATCCTCCCGATGAGATGAGTCTAGACAGTAAAAATCATGGCCATACGTGAAAAAAAAAGTTCAATAAAGACAAAAAAAAAAAATTATTTATCTGTTACTTCCTACTATAATTTTTTCTTTTTTTCAAATCATATAGTAATTTCATAAAATTGAACAGACAAAGGTAACAAAATTAAAGGATACTGATACAAGAAACTGAAAGGTTTTTTAAAAATAAAGAAGCGTATATGATGAGTCATACATGTCAATCCATTGTTGCACAAACTCCTTTTTTTTTTTCGAGAAAATAAAGTAAATTCCAAAAGTCATACATACCAATCTACTGATGCATATCTGGGGTTTGCTTGGATAAGCTTATCCCAAGCCCATCCATCTCCGAGGTTTGTTTGGATCAACAATCTGGGATTAGTAATCCATGTAGGAGAAGCAAGCCCCCTCCAAGGGGATAAATGAAACCCACCTGGGAGGTGTCGTTATCATATCTGGACAGAAAAAATTACTAGTTTGCCCCTTATAACGGCTCGTCTGTTTGGGGATAAGTGCGGAAAGGAGATAAGGAAAGGAGGGGGATAAATAAGAAGGGAGTATTTGTTATGGATTTGTTAGTACTGGGATAACTGACGGAACGAGGGAAGGGCCGGGGGAGAGCTTATTCCCCTCCAAGGATCTAGCTTACCCCACCGCCGCCGTAGGATAAGCTTATTCGGGTGGCGAAAAGACCTATTTATCCCTCAAACCTTTTTTGCATTCTCAATTCAGTGTTTTGATGAGGGTAATTAAGTACTCCCTCTGTCTTTAAATAAATATTCGGCACGTAAATCTAGACCTTTAAAAGTTTGCATTTATTTTGTTAAAAAATTCACAACTTAAAAGAACTCATTGATATCTATTGATTTGTGAAGTTTTTTTTATTCTTTTTACGAAAAAATGTATCTTTTTAAAAGTTTAGGTTTGCGCGCCAAATATTGATTTAGGAACGGAGGGAGTAATATTTATACTATCCACTCTTATCCACTCATCTCAACTACAACTCAAACGAAGTATAAGCTAATCTCACCTCCTTAACTAATCTCCCCGGATAACATATCCATCTTTTATCCACCCTTCTTCCTCATCCACCGAAAATCATATTATCATTTGTTCACCTGATCAATCCGGGGATTATTTGTTTAGTTTTTTGTTCCCGTTATTGGCTTTCAATTGGGCTTATATATAATATGATTGTGGACTTATGTCTCATTTTACAGAATTCAAATGCTTGTATAGTTGTATTGTTCTACCGCTTGTAATATAAAAAAATAGATAATCATTCATATTAATCTCAACTTACTTCCCCTGTTTGTTCCCTCTTCGTATACACATCTTCGGACTGTCTCGTGCTTCGACCAACTCTCACTGCAATTATTTAACCAACTCATTAGTAATCAGATAGCACAGCGTACGTGCATGTGTTTTTTTTTTTGATCCGCTACGTGCATGTGTTTATTATTACAGTAATTTTTTTTTATTGGCAACAAAAGTTTTATTAAGAACACTTGACAAATGGTACATCAAGTGGGGGGAGAAGGGGGAGGGAAATCCAACCAAGAGTTGGATGAAAAAGAAAATAAAATAATGAGTTAAAGCCCACCAACACTCAAGACCAGGCCCCAAAAGATAAACCTAGAAACACATGGGCCTGGCTCAAAAGAGCCAAAACAAACCCTAAACCCAAATCTCTTCCAAACACCAACAAGAATCACGCACATACGCCGCCGCATTCCACACCACCTCCACCAACCGAAAGTCACCACCAACAACCTCCTGAAACCCCAGCCCCTCAAAACACACAACCGCCTCCATCCACACCAGCCGCCTCCAACCAACACCACCACCTGCCAAAACCATCACCAGCCACCTCCACCCTTACCCGCACCCTACTGCCACCACCACCCACCAAACAGACGGCAAGCTAGTAATCCAACAACGACGCGAACCCCGCGAGCAACTGGAACCCGAGAATAACCGCCGAGGAGCCGACAATTCGGTCCTCACAAACGATTTAGGAAACTAGGAACTGAGCACTTCCATACGTCAACACCGTAACCACCGCCGTGTCGAGACTGCCGACCACCACCTCCCCCAAACTTTCACGGCCAATCTTCGGCCGAAAAGACCCACAGAGCCGTTAAGCAAAAACCCACGCCCGTCCATGTAAAGACCCGTAAATTCGAAAATAGGTTTAAATGTTTTAAAAGAAATAAACGGATGAGATTGATTTGGAATATGGAAATTTGGGGTTAATGTGTTAAAATGTTGTATTTGAAGGGTGAGTATGTGTGATGTGTGCATATTTGTGTTTGTGTGTGAGGGAGTAGGGAATCATTTTCCCAATCTCACTCTCTCTCATCTCTCCCGACTCCCTCTCTCTCGGCTCACTCTCTCACTCTCACTCTCACTCTCACCCATTTTCTCACCAAATCACCTCAAACCTCCACAAAATCTCCATCAATCCTTCACTCCTTCGCGTATAGCAGCGCGTATTGCTCCGGGGTGAGCTCGGTGGAGGCGTTTTTCGTTCGAACTCAAGGATTGGAGCTAGGGCTTGGAAATTCATTCAAATTCGTTTTTGAATCTTGAGGTAGGAGATTCTAACTATCAACATATGTTTATGGCTTGTTTCTTGTAGCTTGATTCATGCCTTTGATCGCTGTTGTTGTTGTTGAGCTTGTGGTTGCTGCAAAACCCATTGAAATCTGCAGAAATTCTACTCGAACAGTCCTGGTATCGATACCATTTTCAAAGGTATCGATACCCTTGCAGTCCCAAACCCAGAAAACACTAAGGTATCGATACCATCCTTCATGGGTATCGATACCCTCGCGGCTGGAATTTCTCGTAACCTAGTGGTATCGATACCATTGTTTTAAGGTATCGATACCTTTACGTTTCTGGGCAGTTTTGCTGAATTGATCTCCGTTCCACTACTTTGGGTTCCGAATACTTCTAACCTACTCCGAACCCCTCTCCAATGATTCCATTGCTCGATTACTCGTATCTACACTACAACAAATTCTACATTTTGCTACAAAATATTTTGTCACTACTTGTTAGTTTTTCGTCACAACATTGTTGCAATGACAAAATATTTTTGTC
>JAOTQK010000012.1:2849500-2861663 GCA_025642025.1 Rhododendron ferrugineum
TAAGCTTTAGAATTTTATGAACCCGCTGCCATGCACGGCCCGGTTCGGCAGCAAACTAAATAATTTCAATCACTCCATATTTATTTATCCATCACAGGACAAGTAAATTACAACCAAATCAAATATGGTTTATTTTAAAATCAATTTCCAATTCACTTATTTCCAACAGGTGATACCTTAACAACTTGAACAACATCAAAAGAAAGAACACAAAAAAGCAAAATCAGACAAGGCCGTTTCCGTCTGCAAGGACAAACTAGCCCTATCTGGCTTGGCCAGACCCTGCACAAACACTAGACAATTCAGTTGCATTGTTTCTTCAAATCTTTCTCTTTGTTTTGTTTCGTTCCTTGTTCATATCTTCTTCAGAACATAGAATTTCTAGTCGAATAAATGCTTATTAGCTTTCGGGTCGCTGTATTTTTCATACAAAATAGATACTGTACAATCAAGATCGAAAGGAGACATTTGAATACATCTTGGGGTCGGTAACCCTTCATAAGAAATTTCCGCTCTTCATGATAAGATAAGCCAACAGTTTGCTGCAGTTACATCTTCTCAATCTTTTCAATGAAGCTGAGTATTGTCTCCCGGTCTGTCGGATCTGTTCAAATAGGAAACTCACAAATGAGAATCAATGGATTTCTACTAGAGAGCTCATGTATGCAACATTAACAGTAACGAAACGCCAGTGTGAGACCGATAGATTTGGATAATACTAACTTGGTCTTATCACGGTGTGCCCATGGCGATGTTTGATCACAACCGGATCCACAAACGATTCCACTAGCTCAGTCCCTGGTAGTCCCATGAAGGTATCTTTTTCACCTGTAAATCGCTCGTAAGATATTGCAATACATAAGTACCAATTGAGTCTTGCAATACAGTTCAAGTTACGGCTCAGCGAAAGAATCAGGCATACAATACATAAGTACCAATTGAGTCTTCAATACAGTTCAAGTTATGGTTCAGCGCAAGAATCAGGCATACAGTACATAAGTACCAATTGAGTCTTCAATACAGTTCAAGTTAAGGTTCAGCGCAATAATCAGGCATCAAATTAACGACGGAAATACCTATAATGTGGAGGGAAGGGCACTTGACGGGAGACGAAAATGAATCAGCACACAGTACAGGAGACCCGATGTGTCCGAGGTACCCGTTCGACGAAGGCGTGGATCCACCAAACTTTCCCCCCGAAATGATAATCAGATACTTGATCTTTGGAACCGTCGTGAGTGCCACACCATTTGATTGCATCCCCGGCATCGATGCAGCTATAATACCTCCCTACAATTCAATCAGCAAATTAATCACAAAACTAATAATTGGGAGATAAAAGTATCTATCCAATTTCGGCTTCAGGGCCACATTCTGGACCCAATTTGATGATCGCAATTGTTGAGCTCGTCGAGAAGATTATTCCTACCAAAACTCGTGGCTTAACATGATTTCAAAAATAAATTTTATCTTGAAAACAAAAGTACAAAGTGAGACATCATGTCGGAACCCATTCGTTTATGACAGGGGCGGAGGCACATGGGTACAAGGGAGGGCGGCCGACCCCACTGGCTGCCACATTTTCGTAGGGATAGGAATAATTTTTACCCCGTTTTTACCAATTTGACCCCAAATTTTCATAGAAATATGTATAATTTAGCTATTTTGACCCCATAAAAAATCTCTAAATTGCCCCAACTTGTTTTAAGTGCATAGAAATTCCAAGCGTTCTCTTCTTTTCGAGAGTTGATATTGCTAGAAATGGGACTATCATGTATTATTTTTCAAATATAACAAGTCTTTTGGAGCCAATTATGAGGCAAAAATAAATTATTAGTGCATATCAATCTTATAATTAACCTTTTAATTTAGTTATTTTTGGACTTGTGCGTAGAAAAAATATATTGCATATGAATCTAATTTCTGATCCCACTAACCAAAATTTCTGACTCCGACCCTGGTTTATGAATTGATATGAATCGTTTGTTGAACATTTTATTGATTTTTTCTCAAGGTTTAATTTCTTTACGAGCTCTACAATGCAAACTCTATTCGATCGTCTAAATGGGTCTCGGATGGGATCCGAACAATTGAAATTGTGCAGCACAGCTATCTCCAAAAGGTAATACTTCGATAGACTTGGTTCTACGGAGTGGCCCCTATTAAGAAAATCTTGTACGTCCATCAATGTTATTTACTACAGTATGTGGTTTCTTTTGTTTCTTAGATTTCTTGACGATAATGCCATTTCCACAAACCGATAAGAATAAACTTAAATAAGAACTTTTCACATAAAATAAAGTATCAACTGCCCACCTGCGAAAAACCCAGGATACCGTCGAAAGGTCCATGCTTGATCATATAATCTTCAATGTAAGCAATGGTTTCTTCAAAATTATAGTACTCCGTATATTCCTATAACACAAAAACACAATTCACGCAGAAATCAGAAAAAATTATATTTTGGAGGAACATGAGAATTTAAAAGGGACTCGGTAGGATACATGAAAGTATTCATGAAAGAGAATGAACGGCTCGAATTGAATCCGAGTGTGAATCCGAGCCGTCCATTCTCTTTCATCGACACCTTCAAGTTTCCAGTGTCATGTATTATAGCATTTCTGAATCTAAAATCACCCAAACACCAAGCAATCATATTTGTAAACCTATCCGCATTCTCTCTTCCTTCCCTTCTTCCCTGTAAGGTTTTCACCACTCTAATGCACCGGCGGGAGGGGCGGGCTTTACCCTTGATGGGTGTTTTCCTTCCTCTCAAGTGATGGCAACCTTTTTTGCTTTTAATAACTGATCCTTTCTAGTGAAGGTTCTCTCTCTCGATCTCAGATCTTAGAGTTTCTTTGTGTTCTCCCTCTTTAACCTTTCTCTTGGCTTCTTCTTGATCATCATCGAGGTGCCAGGCGGCGGTGGTAGGTCCGATAACTAATCAGATCAGTTGGACTGGCTTGCCATCAGTTTTGTGGACGTGATCAGTAAGAATACCCAACGCCGCAAGTGCGTGTTTGATCAATGCGAGTTTTTCTTTTGTAGGTATGAGTGTCAATGGGGTGGCGGTGGCCCATTTATGTGGCCATGAGAGAGGTACTAGTGGTCTTTCTAAAGCTTTATTAAGGACGGATGCTAGCTACTATGATTATCTTTTGTATCTTTGTTTTCTATCAATGAAGCTATTATCATTTCAAAAAAAAAACTTTACATAAAAAATCGAGGGGGTTATGGGGTTATTGTTGGAAGGGAAATTAATAGAAATGGTCCTCCTAATTTCATCTGAGTCTCATTTTCATCTTCCAAATATTAATTACAACTCTTTTAACCTTCAAGTTTGGTTTTTGTATCAAATTGATCCAATTGATAACTTCTGTTAGCCAAAGTAAAAGGAAAAAATCAGATTGATGACAGTTTGGACGTTGTAATTCGTACCAAGTTGGTCCAATTGATGACGTCTGCCCTCAATCTGATTTTTTCTGTCCAGTTTGGCTGATAGACGTTATCAATTGGACCAACTTTGTACAAAAACCAAACTTGAAAGTCAAAAGAGTTGCAATTGATACTTGGACGAATATGAGACTTGAGTGAAACTAGGAGGATCATTTCTATAAATTTCTCTAGTTGGAATTTATTTATGTGGCTCACATGCCACATCGATTCTATTTATATTTTATAGTATTTATGTTCATAACTAAAATATGGGTATTAGATTTAAATAAAATATTGTCTAAATAATTGATGACTATTCATGAAAAAGTTTGGTGACTTTTATGAATAGATATGGTGACTATTCATGAATGGGTTTAGTGACCATTCCTGTGTAATGTTGCAACTATTAATGAATAGATGTCTTATTACTTCTTTGATGGAAGGAAGTATGAAAGGTTGTGTCCATTGAGAAAAGGTCCCGATCTATCTATATAAAGGCTTGTGATTACCATCAAGTTACATTTGTGAAAACCATTTATATAGATTAGATTGAAAAATCTACCCATTGTTCTCCGAAATCTATTAGTGAGAGTTTGTGTCAATGAAGTATATTGGTTCTAGTTCGAAACGATTTTCAGATTTCTCTAGACTTAAACACCATTGCAGAAGGTAAGTAATTTTTCCGCTGCGTATTTATTTTGATTCTCCCATATAGGTTTATCAGTTATGATTTTTCATTTGACGTTATGCGCGCATTTTTGCATTTTGCTTGTTTGGTCACATATTAAGGAATGCATTCTGATGACTGAACTGAAGAATGCAGAATCTAAAAATCACCCTGTGGACATCTACAAAATATGAACAGAAGTCTATATAATTTACTACAATCTAGAATTCAGATACTATAAAAATTCAAAAACAGCTGAATGAGGGAGTATATATCTTTATACCTCGTTATACTGAAACCACTCGTAGTAAGGGGGATCGAAGAGGTCCTCAACGTCGGATTTGCCTAGTGCCGGAAAAGGCGCGTCGATGAAGTCGAGGTCTAATCTTCCGAGCAGCGACTCCGGCCACTTTTGGAGCTGTTTCTGGAGGATTTCGGAACTGGTTCTGTAGCCATGGAGGCAGAGTAGTTTGGGTTTCTTCAGGATTGGACTTTCCGTATCACCTTTTCCAGTTTTTCCAATTTCCTGGGAGATGGGAATTTTTAGTGAGGTGAAGAAGTAGCTATATATGGCTTGTAAACTCTTTTTTTTTCCTTCGTTTATGTGTTTTGTTCGTTTTTTTTTTTTTTGAATTTTTGTTAGATTTGCATTTTGTTTTTTGGATTAATCATCCTTCCCACGAGATGAGTGTAAGAAGTAGGAGTAAAAATTATGACAAAATGTAAAAAAAAAGTTCACTAAAGACGAAAAAAGTAATAAATAGCTGCCTTGTTTTTTGTCTAAATTATCATTTTATTTGAACTATTTTCAACATCAGTTCATATTTTTATACTTTTCTAAAATTGATCAAGTGAAAGGACAATACTACAATTTTACATGAATGAATAGAAAAAAAAAGTGCTTTTCTTTTTTCTTTACTCCATCCATTCTTAATTTTTGGTCCATTTTAGATAATTATGTTCACTATTGGTTTAAGAAATAATGTACTGTTGTTAATATTTTTTAGAAAAATTTCTACATACTTCAAAAAATTGTAAGAAAATAGACCAACAATTGAAGACAAAATAAAATTTATTTATCTACTGTTTCCTACCACAATTTTTTCTTTTTTTTAAATCATTTCGTATTTTCATATTATTGAATAGACAAAGGCAACAAAATTAAAGGATATTTATACAAGATACTGAAATGACAACGTTTATTAAGGTTTTTAAAAATAAAGAAGTTTACATGATGATTAAATAGATAATTAAGCACGATTACTTTGCTAATGTTAAATATATATATAGGAGTACTTTATTTTGCTTGAAAAGGAAACGAAGTTCACAGCAATTACAAACTTTATTTTGCATGAAACCTATCTTCTTTCCTCTATGATGGGCTTCTTTTTTTTTTTTTTTAGAATTTTTTCTAATTTTTTTTGCAAGAGAAGGGAGTAAATTCTAAGAGTCATACATGTCAATCCACTTATGCACGGCTCCTAATTTTTTTGCGAGAAAATAAAGTAAATTCTAATAGCCATACATGTCAATCCACTGATGCATATCCGCCGTCCTAGGATTAGCTTATTCGGGTGGCAAAAAAGACCTATTTATTCCTCAAACCTTTTTTGTATTCTCAAGTCAGTGTTGTGATGAGGGTAATTAAGTAATATTTATACTATCCACTCATCCCAACTACTCCTAAAAAATATAAGCTAATCCCATCTCCTTAATTAATCTCCCCGTATAACATATCCATTCTTCTTTATCCACCGAAATCCTTATTATCGTTTCTTCACCTAAATAGGGATTATTTGTTTCGTTATTTGTTCCCGTTATTGGCTTTCAGTTGGGCTTAATATGATTGTGGACTTACGTCCCGTTTTATAGAATTCAGATGCTTGTATCGTTCTATCGCTTGTAATAAAAAATAATAATCTCTAACTTACTTCCCCTGTTTGTACCCTCTCCGTAACCAAAGTGCCAGAAGCTCGAGTTTGTTGATGGCCATTCGTATACGCATCTTCGGACTGTCTCGTGCTTCGACCAACTGATCTCCCTGCAATTATTTAACCAAGTGATCATTAGTAATCAGATAGTACAGCGTACGACTTTATTGCTATATATTACGAAAGACGAGTACGTTCCACTCCATACTCCATCTCTCCATACTCGTCCAAGCCTAAAACTCTGCTGAGAAAGTGCTGCTTTACGTTTGATCCTAGCTACGTGCCCAATAATCTGTGCAAAATTCATCTCGTACAACTTGCAGCCTAGTAGAGAAAGAAAAAAAAAAAAAAAAACCTCTATGCGAAAATCGACTATTGGAAATCAATTGCACTTGAATGAAGTATATATATTTTATGTGATGAGATTGACAGTTTAAATTTCTCATCTATTTTTCAAATGAACTAAGATTTTTTCATGTACTGTATATATTTTTATCCGAACAAGCTAACTAGAAAAAAAGTTTTTTGATGAACCCACGGAGTCAATGTATAACCAGGGGTCACGTGCCCTCTGGATTTTTAAGTAAATATCAAGAATTTCTATGTTGATTTCAAAAAAATATTTATTTCTCTAAGCGGAACGGGCCTAAGGTACAAAATCATTTATATATATATAGACCTGCTAAAGCATCGAGAAGCGATGATTTTCCAGAACCAGCGCCATTAACCTTGTGCGGCACTGTCAAGGATATCTTGTTCCCCTTCCGCTCTACCGCCGCACCCCCGCCGCTGCGACGAGGTGGTGGCGATACGGGCCCGGTGCTGAAGGGGAAGTTTGAGTTGGCGTTGTGATGGGGTAAGCCATTTTCATCTGAAGCCAAGCTTTCTGTTTTTGGATTATGAACATGATTATTCCCAGTCCTTCTGGGGTTTGCTAGGCGTGTTCTTGTCGTGCATGGGTTTTGGATTGGGAATGGGTTTGTGCTTAGTGTCCATTTAGGCAATTGAATTTGAGAATACATGTGTGTATGCGTGTGTGTGTTAGAGAGAGAGAGAGAGAGAGAGAGAGAGAGAGATGTATTAAATTGCACCAGAGAGGGTATGAATGAAGATTAGCTTTGAGAACAAGGGGAATATATAGGAGTGGTGGGAAATTCTGAGTAGTACATGAAATTATATATACACTAATCAAGTCCGGTGTTCGATGCACGTCAACATTGGTCACATTATATGCATCAAAAGATATATATGTGTTAACAATAAATTTGGAGTACCACGTGACGATGTAGCAGGGGCATAGGATAAATTTTCTCTCATATTCAACCCCCCACATCTAGAAAATTAAGAAAGAGGGGTTTGGATGGATTTGAAGGCAAAACACATTTGCCTAGTATATAGTATAGACAGTTAGCTTCTTGTAAAGGATCTCTTACTTAGCTTAAGTGTGGATCTCATAGATCCCGACTGGGACGAGCTTCATCCGAACAATTTTCATTGAACGATTTAATAAAAAAATGCTCAAATCAAGCACTTCATGGTCATATTTTTTGCAAATTTCTCGCAGGGACTCTTAAAATCACGTTCTGAACACATTGAACGGTTCGGATCATCGAAATTTGATCGGAAAAGAGAGGTCCAAAAAGTTTTCTAGATAGATAGATAGATATAGCAACAGATTTTGTAAAATACATATATATATATATATATATATATATATAGGTGCAGATTTTTTTTAAAAAAAATAATTGGGAATTGATAATCACACTCTATTTTTTTGTTATTTACACTCCTCTTTTTGTCTTTCAGCAAAAAAAAAATACAAACACTTTTAACACTAAAAAAAAAAAAAGAGTGTGGATGACAAAAAAAAAAAGAGTGTGAATATCAATTCACAAATAGATTCTGCGTAATACAATTATATGTACGTATCTCATTGGAGTTTGAATTATCATTTTACCCCGGGGCGGGGTCAAAAATCTTAGGTGTTATGGTGTATTATTATATTTTACCTATTTTAATGAAACTCATATACTTGTTTGTGCTAAAATACCCAACTAGTTGATTTATGAAAAATGTTAATCTCTGTCCATTAAGTGAAGGATAATTTGTAAAAAGTGTATCGATATTTAAAAATGATGTATTGATATCCGAAAAATATTTATTGATATTCGAACTTATTTATCATTATATGCTTATTATTATCCGTCGAACGGACGGAGGTTAGAAAGACAGTCATAGTCAAGGGGAGAGAGAGAAATCTGTGGAGAGAGAGAGAGAGAGAGTAGTTACCATGCCATAATTGGAGTAGTCTTGATTTGGTTGAGATACTATCGATATGAAAATAGTACAGAGGAGTGTGCGTGATATCTTCATGGCCTATATATGGACCACTCCTACGTTGCCACGTACCAACTTCTACTAAAATCGAATCCTGGTTTTAAAATCACCATGGACGACTTGTCATATTTGAACTACGATAAAAGAAAGGGTTTTTCATTGCGCGAAAATTTGTAGTATTGGGTCTGTATCGTAGAGTCGGCCCTGTTCGTTTGGGGTTTTAAGAGTAATAATTGAAAGAGATAGATAAAGAAAACTTATTAGCGATTGTACCCAAGAGTTTTGAGACCCCAAACAAACAAGGCTTTCATTAAGTGATTTTTTTGACCGGCAACAAGGCTTCTTAAGGAGTCCTCGGTGGGTGGCTTGGCTTGGGTCTCCGTTTCAGTACGGCGGCTAGTTTTTTATCCTAAGTGTTTTTTGGTTTCGGATTTAGCCCTTTTGTTTTTTTGTTGTAGGTGTTGGTGAGGGTTTGCAGTTTTCGGTCTTGTTAGTGGGTTTCGGTTCGCATCTTGCCTTGCTTTGGGATTGATTCTCAGGTGGCTTTTTGCCAGTGTGTCCGATATCCTTTTAATCTATGTATCATTTCCAAAGATTAATAAAAACATTTTGCTGAGGAAAAAAAAACAAGGCTTCATCAAGTAATTCCCGTTAAAGGTCGAACCAATTTCTTCACAATCTGAATAATAAAAATATTTATTTTTTACTTGGATGAAATGTTTAGGGCAATTTTATACCTTGAATTATAAATTCTCTAATTAACTTACAAATCTCCAACATTAATATGAATTTCAGAACATTGGGTGGGGTCCCACTTAGACCCTTGTTGGCTCCGCCCACGATGTTATCACATTAAAGTGTGTTCTATTATGTACCAATATTATATGCGATCTGACCTCAGCGATGTTGAACAAAAAAGAGTGTCTTTTTCACGGAGGTTCGGTTCACGGAGAGGCTCAGCCGTTTTTTCGCGCAATCAATAGCTGATATTTGTTTTCAATTATGACCGAACATAATTAACTCTTTTTTAGAAAAGTTTCATTAACATCTTAACCGTCCAAAATTCTTTTGAACAGTCATGATCGAGTGTGTTTTAGACGGTCACGATTGAGCACCTTCTCACTTTGGAATAAATCCAACAAAGCGGATACTACTCCGAAGTATTAGATTGCGAATGTAACCCCCAAGTGGTTGACTTTAAAGATGTTGACCGCTCATCAAATCTTGGGTTACCTCATTTAGAGAATATTGTTGTTCTTGAGTCATTTTTTATGTTGTTCGTGATGTTCCTTTTTGTGTTTTATTTGAGGATTAATTAAATCGTGATTCTAATTGCGCGCACCGTGTCAGTTTTCATTCCGGTCCCTTTGGCGGGTTATGGATTTATGATTTTTTTTTTTTTTTTGAATCTGTATTTGAGTTTTTAAGGGAGAGAAGATTAAGAGCGAGAATGTTCTGAAATAGAATGGAGAAAAAATTATCGTTTTGCAATAATTATTTGCAAAATCTCTATTTGAGTTTGTAAGAGAGATAATTATCGTGTCGCGATAATTATTTTGTTCACGTGGTAGAAGAAATCTACAATCACAATAATTATCGTGTCACAACTGTAGTGCTAATTTTTTGAGTATGGAAATAAATTGTGATGTCAACTAGTTCCTCATACAAAATCACGCGAAAAGATAAATAAAAAAGGGAGTTTTTCTTTAAATGATAAATTTCCTTGTGAACCAACTGAGGCTATCTCAGTTGACCAGGACTCTTGCATCTCATTAAGAGGTCATGAGTTCGAGTCTCTCCACCGGCGTGTGGGTGTTCTTTCCTTGGAGGGCTTTTCATTTCTTTCTTTGTTTCTACCCTATAATGGGCTTATTTCTTGTATTGATCGATTGAGTTGTTGGGCTTGGTTGTCTCGTGGATTCTCACAATTGATGTAGTGTCCCGGGTTTGTACTTTGTACTTCATATTTGATGTGAAATGATCTCTTCTATCTATTGACAAAAAAAAATAAAAAATTCCTTGTGAGCTAGATTTCGAGGCTTCAGGATTTTTTAACGAGGTGTTCAAGAATTATCTTAAGTTTTATCTCTATTAAGGAGCAGAATATACACAAGAATTCATGTGGTATTATGGTATTACCTCTATTAACGAGTGTAATACATAGAGAATTTCAAATAGTAGTATGTAGTGTGATTAGAAAACATAAAATTTTGCAAATTTCCATGACGAAATTTTCATTTTGAGCCAACCAAGATTAAGCAGGCGCAAAAATTAATCTAATATTCTTCTAGGAAAAATTGTCGTGAATAGTGTAGCATGGTTCTTTTTGGAGATATAGAGTCAAGCGTTGTTAAAAAAAAAAAAATTCGGAGTACAATACCGATACGAATAGGTCATCTTTTCTCTCCCAAATTTTTGAAGTTTTGGCTTATGACTATGTACCTTGTTTGGGCTACATGTATTAGGTGTTCAATTATGAATTTCTTAAATTGATGGGTGTTCACAATTATGTAGATCCGAGTTTTCAAATAAAGTCTAAAATTAAATTACTACGCATAAAATTCACCAAAATAAAATATTAGGGTGTTCACTTGACAATTAATAAAATTTCTTTGCCGTTCAAAAAAAAAGTGAGAGCCGCCAGTACCGAGCCGGTCCTAAGCAATCAGACTTATTAATTACGGTAAAAGAGTCTTTTTTACGTGAATGGTAAATATTTATCACAAAATTGAGTATCGAAGAATGAGAATTTTTAATTCGTCAAACATTAGAAAAACATCACAGCTTAATAGAAAAAGAGTCGTTCACAAATCTTAAGCAAAATGATTAAAAGATTGATGAGAATTTTCAATTCATTCGTCCACAAATGAAAACTTTACAGCTTACCAAAAACTATCAAGATCATGAATTATTCAAAATTGTATTCGGAGTTTGGCCTCCTCAATGTACCATTTGTCGAGTAATAATAATTTTGTTGCTTATAAAAAAAGAATTTACCAAAATACTTGAACATGTGACTAATAAAATTAACAAGTCACACGCAACAAACACACCCATGGGTTGCCCCGGTAGTTCAAGCGGATATCCAGGCTTAAGGAGTATTCCTCAATGTCTGAGTTTCAATTCCCCACCGGGTGAGTACCCTGCAGTAAGTGAGGGAGCCGTGACTGGTGTGGCCACGCTAGCTCTCTCGGAGGTTTGGGTTGCACAGTCGAATCCATACACTGGCTTGGCTATACGAATGTTCCTCCGTTACAAAAAAAAAACAAGTTAACACGCAACAATATTAAAAATAAGTTGACCTTGCAAAAAGATTCTATGACGACATTATACATATATGTACGTATAAATATAACTATGTATTGATTTTTATTTTTATTTTATCATCATAACTATGTATTGATTCATCACCATAATTATTGGCTTTATCCTTTTTTTTTTTAATCCTCACGGGGCTTTCTACTTGTGTTCTTAATGACGACACTCGGCAATATCTGTAGATATAGTAATAGTAGAAAGCCCTATTTGATGTACTTCACTACTTTTGTTTGATAAGCGCGCAAGATTGTACAATCTTGGTGCTCAAATCCTCTAAATTGTGATGTTTCTAAGTTTAATCCTTTGTTTAAGCTTAATTTTGCTCGTAAGGTATGTTTGTGAGTTTTGTAGGTAAATCGTGTTAATAAAGGGGTTGATTGCCAAATGGACGTCCCGGGTGAGTCTAATTGCCCGCCGGTACTAATTTCATTGACACCGCGGCTTAACAACGTCATTTGGAGCCGTGAAAGTTATT
>JAOTQK010000012.1:2882346-2893784 GCA_025642025.1 Rhododendron ferrugineum
CAATCCCTTCTCATTACCAATCTCAATCCTAATCCCATCTCCTTACGAATCCCATCCAACTATCCATGTTATCAAACGGGGCCATAGTCCATAATTATAAATCTAACAAGCAGGTAGCATTCCAGACAGATTTTAGTCAAAGTAACATTTTTTATTCTCACAAAACAAAAAATAGCCTAGAAACAAAACATACGACTCCGTAAGTTTCACAAACCAAGTTCACAAAGCTCACCTTCATACGGTTCTGAGGACCTTTATCATCCTTTGGAGGCAAGGGTTCCAGGGTAGCCCTTTCAAGTATTGGTAATACATCATCCAACAAAACAAACATATCTTTCTCTATCCGAACGACAGGACCTGGCAATTCTTCTGCATCCAGTAATTTTCCCCTACCTTTCTTGCTCTTGGTCAGACCTTCAAGAGCCTTTAGTCCACTGTACAAGGAATCCATTACCAAAGTAGATGTGACTTCCTTTTCTATAAAGAATTGCTTTACGACAACTCTCAAAATCACATCTGTTCTCTCCCGGGACATACGGCGCCGAGCAGTTTGGTCAATCTCCCGCCAGAAAGCACAAAAGCTACATTCCTCACAAGTAAAAAGTTGTCTGTTATTCAGCAATTAACAACACAGACTGATATTGGAATAGAACCAAATCTCACATGCTAAATAATAAAGCATATCCAACAGAAAATTAACAGTGGTATGACAAAGGAATACAGAAAATCTAGGAAAGAAAGAAAAGAGCACGAGAAGGAGAAGGAGAAGGAGAAAAAGATAAACTACAAAGCTTGTCACAAACAAGCAGCAAAATTATTTAAGGTCTTGTTGGCTTGAAGTTGAAACTATAAGATAGTCAAGTTCTCACTCAAGCAGCTTAAAGGTCTGAAAACAAAAAAGCTACAGTTCTGTGGTGATTAACCCAGAACAACAAAAATAGATACGAATGTCAAAATCTACAGTTGTAAAGCCAAAAAGAAATACCCTGCACATGCAAGAATATATCAAATCACAATAACAAATACAAACACCTCTACCTTGACCATCTAGCTTTATCTTCTATCAATTTCCCAAGCTTGCTTCTTCTCTCTTCTACAAAACGGCGACAAATTTGCTCTACATTTGTCAAATATACCCGAACAAGCTCTCTCCTATACTGACAATCAAGGCAGCGAAAGGGACGGTCTGCTCTCTCCCTACATACCAAAAGCATATCTTGGAATCAGTAACTACCAGGATCATTAACGACTTAACGTACTTCTAAACTACAAGGAATATTAGTCTCTCAACGTAGAATAATCTAAATTAAAAATTAGTGATGACAATTTTTCGGATCTATCTATATAAAAACCTCCCAAGGGACCACTACTGATAAACCTTGGAAAGGGGAAACTTAGGTGGGCGAACAACATTTATTGCATTCTCAGCAATACAAGTGTTTTCCTAAGCCCAGCTTAAAAGAGGAGGACTACCATCCAACATGAAATTTCATTGGGGCAAAATTTCCTAAGATGATTAAGATGTAGATCAGAAAAGACCTGATAACTTGGACTTGAGCTTTTATAATGAGATTATCAGCGTCAATAAAACCATCTAACACTTTAGATAGCTCCATAAATTTTTTCCACCCCCAATCATGCTCTTTCTTCCAGAATCGGTGCAACGTATCTGCAAAATTGAATTATAGTAATCATAACCAGAAACTCTATTACAACCAAAATGGCCAATGTGTAAATATATAACCAACCAGAATACTTGGATTTCTTTGGATCTTTATTCACCACCGCTATCGTGAACTGTGCAAAATGACTCCATCCTGCTTTAACCAAACAGAGAAAATGAGATTGGCCTGAAAATTGATCTCAAGGAAAAATCACAACTTATTATCTACTAGCATACCTGGGAGAAGCTTGTCGTGATTAGCCACACATAGAAACAAAGAGAGATGATTGCACACATCACAACCTTGAGGGTAAATCAAAATGTACCTGTTGCAAAAGGAAGAAGCTTAAATTAGAACAGACTCAACAGAGATACAGCAGCAGTTTTTCCCAACATTAAAATCAATGATACAATAACCATCAGCATGCCGAGCAATCATTTGATACCTGCTAAGCACCAACCAACAGCACGGTTTATTCGCATACCAACATGAGCATTAGTCATGAGATGTTGGAGCCGACCTTACCCCTAGCTCAACTGAATGGGAGACAAAGTTGGCCCCATCCATTTCCTTTCAGTGCCTTTGGATAGTGGAAATGGTGAGGAAAAGTGAGAGAAAACAAAGGAAAATCCTATCAATTGTTTGGATGAATAAAAGAGGTGAGAAATGAGGAAAATGGTGGATTTTTATTGATCCGCTTTTGTTAATCATCAAACCCCACATTTGGCGAGAAACCCCAATCCTTTCTTGTCTCACCAATTCTCACCATCCAAAGAGGCTCATTGTGGGCGTACATGCCACGATAGTTGATGGTTGCCCATGAATACTGAATAATTTTCCATGGATGCGCACATAACAAGGATAGGGGCACAATTCTTTGTGTCGCACCAATGACTGATAACAATCTTATCAAAAGGCAGTGTTACAGTGTTACTATCAATTGGTGTTTTCCTTGCAAGTGTGACAAGGAGACAACTAATTAGCTCCTCGTCCACTGCAAGGTAGCTTTAGGTTTGTGAAATTTTGTGGCTGACCAGCTTTCAGATACAACGGGCTTTTCAACAGAATGTGGAAAGTGTTATGTAAGGAAGAATGGAGACGAGTTGGGAAGCGAAGAAGGAAGGATCGACATTTTTTTCCTGATAACTAGGTATTGGGCCCACTAGATAGGCAAATCCAGAAAGACCAATTCCATTGTCCACCACAGGCAGCTAACTAAACCTGGTGCAAGCCCAATAAGGATTTGCGGAACACAAGAACTCATAGCATGCGTGTGAAAGGTGAACCCCGGACCAAAGACTTCCTAAGGTCCATGGATGACAAGTGACAACTACTATGCCAACCCCTTGGGGTTAGAACAAACGGCCGGTTGTTAGAACCTTTATATAGGTGTGGTTGCTTTGAAGAGAATCCAACAACAGGACACTTGAATCATCAATGTGCCCAGACCCAGTTCATAGGCTCAAGAGCTCCTTTTCATTTATTTTGCATAGCTGGGATTCAGGATCATAGTTGTATCTTTAACTTGGATCTTCAAGTTGTGTACTCGGGTTCCATCCCCTTTGGATGGTCATGTAATATTAAAGGACTCATGGAAAAAAATAAGTATTGCACACAATGAGAGAAAGCTTTAATCGTTAAATAAACTGAGTTTTTTGAGACATGATTGAACAAGTAGGCCGATTTTCAATTTCCACGAAGTATTTCAAAAGCTATTAAAATCTACCAGCCAAACTATAAGTCCAAAAAAGGTGATGTAGCTGTAAAAAAAATTCCAACCTACTTTCGGTTGAACCATGCCTGTTCAGAAATTAGAACTAACAAAAGCACAATTGCAAATCCAGCTATGGTATATCCTTTTCAACCAGAACTACTGATTAGAAAAACACATGAGCAGCTATCCCAGCCATTCACATGAGCATGTCTTAAGCTAAACTATGACTATCCCAGAGACTCAAGATCTTTAACCTGATCAAAAACACATAGGCACATGCATACTTGCATACAGCGTGTATGAAGATATCAATCTGCACCAGAAGTATAAACGGGGTCTCCATATGTATACAATAACATCTATGACTTAGCTGCTTTTCTGAATAAAAAGATACCACCTAAAGAAGGTGCAGCTGACACACCTAACATTGCGTTACAAGAACGAGTTCCACAATAAGAACCATGATAACAGTGACCATTGAATAACCAAAGAAACTAATATAAATCTATTACAAAACAAGACGCCAAATATGAGGAAAGAAAAATGTATAGTCCACGCACCATTTGTAGCCACCGACCTCAAATGCATTACTACGCAGTTCTCTCTTGTTAATCTGTGAAAATTTATCAACTTTCCATGTGTACTTTCCATACAACTCAGAAGGCTTTGGTCCTGCAGAAAAATACAACAGTTAGAATTAAAGTCAACCACACAACCTATATGAATTTGACATAGCAGCTATGACTGATGAAGATTGATTGCAAATGCTGAAAATTGCTTTCCAGTTTGACATAGCAGATATCATGTTGTTCCTCAGTTGCAGAACAACATAGAAACAAAATAAATAATCCTGTGGATGGCACTTGGAGTGATATATGGCTACAACATATACAGTGTCTTAATGATGCGATATATACTGTAGGCAGACATATACAGTGTCCCCTTACTCCATCAGTGGGGTTTTCCGGGAGTAAATTCCAATTAATATAGACACCCAAGTACCCTAATATTTTGGTTTAGGAAGGTCCGATGCTTGGAGATGCGCCTGCCCCGACCGAAGTTCATATAACATAGAGGATAAGAGCGACAGGGATGACAACAGATTCGCCAAAATGAACTGAAACCACGTTAATCTAAAAGTCGGACTAGGATAGCCTCCCATGATTCCCATTCCCAATCAAAGGCAATGATTCCATACTACCATCGTCTCTTAAGAACCTTCTTCTTCATGGACATTATTTGTTAAAACTTTCTCCAGCAATGAGTACATTTGCCACCAAAAATGAGGAAATTTTGCAGAACTACAAGGCTAATGAACATGGCGGGATCATTTCTGGGTAGCATTCCAAGAAATGCAAATTTTCATGTAAAATATGGGCTCATAAAATAACCATACAGTCCCAGAATAATCTACTCAAAAGTCACAACAGACTATGTGACTGTTAACGCAGATACTGAAATATCAAAAGAGATAGACAGCCTACCACAGTCATCATCATCGTCGGTGTCCCAGTAAGGAGGAGAGGTTGAAGGGGTTCCATTTTCCACCTGCTCGGAAGACCGCCATTCCACCAATGCTTCCCCATATTGGCATCGCTGCCCATTCGAAGTCCCTCCAACAGAAGACTCCTCTGTCGCAATCCCAGCCATTTCCACACCACTCCTGCTTCACCTGCTAGTAAGGAAGTGCACTCATTATAGATATATCTATGAATACATAAATATAGCATTAGATATACACCATGGCTCAAATAGCTAAAATAGCTCAAAGAGCTTGGCAGAAAAGCCAACCAAAACAACTCCTTCCTAAAAAAAAACCAGGCGTATAAACCATGACTCCATTAAAAATAAGACCTTCATCAAAACAACTGAAAGGTCTCCCAAGTCCACGCATTTCCCATTTCCAATTCACTACGTTACCAACTTTAATCATACCAATGCATCCATTAATTACTCGAACCCAGCTGTTAAAATCACAAAAGCAAGAAAACCCAAATCCAAGAAACAAACAATAACGATAAACCCTAATCTAACATTTCTTGAATACCCAGATAATTAGCCTCCAAAATGAATTAAAAATGACAGACAGACAGACAAACCCAACAAATCCACCGCCAAGAAATCAATTTGCATCAAGCCAAAACGATCACCCGTATAAGACCCAATAAAAAGCACATTAAAATTAAACCCTAATAGCCCAAACAAAGGAATACTAAAAGAACCATTCAAGAATTTTTCGAGCCACCGACGATAAGTGTATAGATCCAATCAGAATACAAACCCGCAAACTGCACCTGAAGCTTTGCTTGTTATTGGCGATTAGGAGCTCTTCTTGATGTCTAGAGAGAGAGAGAGAAGTGAAAGAGATTTGAGGTCGAAGGAGAAGCAGAAGAGAGGCGGAAATAAACGAATTGTATTTATTTCTTTTGTTTTTATGTGTGGATTATTATGTGAAATTATTTTGGCGTTTTATTTTTTGGAATCGGCTTCTCTCCGGTCCGAAACAAACAGGATTGCACGGAGCAGTTTGCCCGTGCCTGCATACCACCTCGACAATCCAACCCATTCATATTGTAGCACTGATCAAAATAATTGATCCCGTAAAAATTCAAGTCGATCGAATACTTGTATCCACCTTCATTGGAACACTTTAATTTGTTAGAAACGGTTGGCTTATCTGTTTTTGTCCTCCTAATATAAGTGTTCAGATGAACTAGTTACATGTATTCCATCAACTTGAATATTTACTTGAGCTTACTATCTAAACAACTCTTACAAAATGAACCGCTTGGATAATAAAAAGATATCGGTCATATGTAAACGACTCTGTGCAATCTCGAACAATACAAATAAGCTAATTCTTCATTTGGATGCACATTGGCAAGGGTACGAGCCAGGATTCTCTGTGCCGAAACCACCATGCCTCTGTGCCGAGGGGTGTTTCGGTTGTTAAATTTAAAACATAAAAAAAAAATATACACAACTCAAGGGTCAAAAAATCGTTCAGTATGGCACAGAGATTTTGGAGACTTTTCGGGACTGAAGAAATCGTCCCAAGGGATCACGGTATGGGATATTTTTTCTCTCTCTCCCAAGCAGAATATTTCTGTAATAAAAAAGTCCACTAAAATAAAATTTTGAAAGCTTAAAATAACAGGAAACTATAAAAACAGTAAAAGGTACATAAAGTAGGGTATTGATGCAAAGGATGCGTTTTCTTATGTAATTAGGCGGTGGCGATATGGTGGTGCGGCTGCATAACAGAGGGGATGAATGGTTTTTCAATTCGTCGTTAATTCCTCGAAGTTGATTCGCTACACATGTTGTGGACCCTACATTTTGGTGATTAGGGTTTTTTTTTAAATAACTTCTGCGTCCCATTTTTTGATTGTAGAACTCATTTTCTTGTCTTCTAGTGAGAAAAATACACATAAAAACTTACTAAAAGACAAAAAATGGATTGTTATAATCAAAAAATATAGTGTAAAAATCATTTTCCCTTTTTTTTTTTGGAAAATAAGTAATTAAGGTTTCATTTTGCAATATTGTACAGGGGGTTAGAGAGTAATTAGGTCATGTTCCGTTATTGGAAATAAGTATATATTTTTTAAATAAAGTACTTATTTTTTTAATTGAAAGTGATGTATTGTGAGATAACTAGCGAATTCTCATGGCTAAAGGTACGTATGTAACATAGTCTCAGCTTCAATAAATTATCCATTTTACCCAACCGTTCTACACGATAGTTGTAATCACCACAAAGCGTCAATTACCGTTTTGATTGTAAAAGACAATATTTACGTAGATATACATTACCTAAAAAGTAAGGGTAGAGAGGCATGAATTTATTAAAATATTTTTTTTCTTGATCGGCAAAAGATGAATTTTTATTAAAAATGGGGAAAAGGAGAAGAGAATCCAACAAAGAGTTGGATGAACATTACAAGGGCAAAGCCCAAAACACCCAAGGGTCTACGGGGTCCACAGCAAATAGAAACAGGGTCCACAGCAAATAGAAACAATAAAGCCCAACTCATACCCAAAATAAACAAGGAAAAGCCCAAACACCCAAATCTGGCCCCAAGCCTGGGCCGGCCCACCCAAACCCGACCCCAAACCCTAACTACTCCGGTCACCACTGCCGTACAAAATACCGGGCCAGTCTCGCCGTTAAGCCGAGCCGACCTCACCCAGATGTAGAGGCCGGCGACTGGAAATGGCCTACGGAAGTGAGAACCAGAATAATCTATATCTTTTGAAAAAAGAAAGAATCCAATGGCTACAAAGTTAACATGAAGTGATCTAACGATTGTAGAGATTGCTCTCATTTATATGCCTATACATTTTTAACAATATAGATGACATGTCTCGTAAAACGATAAATAAGTACTTAAAAAATAAGAACTTTAGCAAAATGGGTGTTTTCTCTTCTTCTTCCCCTCCCTCCCCCTCGGGTTTATACCCAACTTTGAGCGGTGGAAGGGGAGAAATCAATCTCTGCCTTCAGATCTGGTAAAAATTGATTAATGGTTTACTTGGTTAAAATGTTAATAAGATGCAACTTGTGATTGATTGATTATTTACGAATGTTTGTGGCATATTTTGTGATATAGTTGGCATGTTGGAACATAACTCATGTATGAATGTGGTCTTGACTTGCATATTGAGTGAGGAAATGGTCATTTGTGTCGGGAGTTGAGTTAGAAAGTCTTGTAACGCAATGGGTGGTAATACGAAAACTTAGACGGTCCCGTAACGCAATGGGTGGTAATACGGTGACCAGAGTTATTAGGATTCACCGTGACGCAAGGGGTGGTAACACAGTAATCCTTGTGGTGTTATACGGTAACGCAAATGGTGGAAATACAAATGGAGGGGATTGAAGATAGTAAGTCGTGTCAAGGTTACTTGAGTTGTTTGACATCGTGTGAACGTGGGGACACTTTGAGCTATAGGCATGTATTAGGATGAACTTATTGACATAGGAACACCCTTGAATCAATTACCACCTATCGATTGAGTTGTATCTCTTGTCTTCATTTCACCTGCACATTTCATCATGTTTACATATAGAATTGGTAAAGGTTTTCTTACTGGGCTAGTGTAGCTTGACCTAATCTTTCTTTTCAGGACAAAATGATGGGCAATAGATTGCATGCAATGTGTGCTTGGGAATTAAAGACCTTTTGGAAGCTTATCATATGTAGTTACTTAAGCATATTTGTGTAACATTATTTTGTCAGAGATGTATTCGTAACTTATCATTTCAATCCTTTTGACTTAACGTTTGTAATGTCTTAAACATGTTTGTACTTGTATCAAGTTAATTTGGGCCGTGGTGCCAAAGTTGTAACTCTATAAACTTTGGGACTCGTTTGTAAAATAAACAGGTGAGAAACTCTTTTGGGTAACATATATGAGATGCGAGACTCTTTTATTAAAATGTACTCCCTCCGTCCCTTTTTTAGAGTCCGGTATTCCATTTTGAGTTGTCCCTTAATAAGTGTCCATTTTGTAAAGGTAGTGGGTAAAATTTGGTAAATTTTCCATTTTGTCCCTAAAATTAGATTCCATTTTGAAAAGTTAGTGAGTAAAAGTGTAATGATGATGGGTAAGGAGGGAAAGTAGAGGATAAAGTTGATGTGAAAGATATAATGATGATGTCTTTTTAATAAGTTGGAATTACGAAGCAGGACACTTGAAAAGGGACGGAGGGAGTATTATTTAGTTATGTTGAAAATCGAGGGCGTGACACACACAATTCACACACAGTGTGTGAGCTCTACAATTAGGCTGCGTTCTATTAAACTTATACGTTTGGAACTTATTTCGGTATTTTTAACTCTCCGTAACTTTTTATTTAGCTTTTTGACGTAATTTTAGGGGTTAATCATTAGTCTTGATGAGACGAATTAAAAAACTATAAAAATATGAACCAATATTGAAAAACTTCAAATAAGATGACACTTAAACTCCAAAAGATAGTTGTTCGATACTTTTTTGGTCTTTAGTGAATATATATATATTTTTGTACTTTTTATATTTCTCTCGTCGAGATGAATGATTAATCCAAAAAAATCACGCGAATCCAACAAAAATTTAGAAAAAACGAACAAAATATACAAAGTAAAGAAATAAGTTAAGTTTATAAGAACTCAGCAGTGAGATTTGTGTTTGTATGTGAAAATGTTTGTGGCCGTCGATTTACGATACTTTTCGACACTCAAACGGTACCATTCAGTCCTGCCAAACGTTGCCTTATTAGAGCATCTCTAATGGACTCGTGTAAGCTCCGACGAGGTTAAATAGGCGAGCCGATCTGCCATTTTCTGGTTTCCAGCAGACTCGTCGGAGGCTCGCCAGTTTGTCCCCTCGATTGAAGACCTCACCACGCCCAACGAGATACAACACCTCGCCACACCCTCGCTTCTCCTCTCCGACGATCATTTACTCCGGCCATTTACTCCGACGACTGAGATCTCGTTTACTCCGGTGAGTTATTCCGTCGTATATGTACTGAGTTTACTTCGGTGAGATCTCGTTGAATAGTTTACTCCTGTGAGATCTCGTTTACTCCGTTTTGGTATGGATAGGTCGCCGTCGAACTAGGGTTCAGTTTACTCAGTGTGGGACTCCAGTTAGATCTCGTTTTGGGTCTTCGACCAAATCTGGTTTACTTGGTTTTGAACTCCGGCGAAGTTCAGTGAACAGATTCTGGCAAAGTTCAGTGAACAGATTTTGGCGAAGTTCATTGGTCAGATGACTCAGATCTGGTTTTGGCATGTAATTTGTTTAGGCTGTTGGATAGTACTCTTATTTGATGACTAGCCAAAGGAGAAAATTCCTCTTTTCCTAAGCAATTTGCCTAGAATTATAGTGAGGCTATTGGAGATGCTTTTAAGCAAATATTTTTACGGTTTGACGGAATTTAGATACTAGTCCCTCCTTCCCAATTTATTTGTCATTTTTTAAAGTTCGTGCCATTTTTCAATTAATTATATCTTGTCATTTTTAATGTTTTAGATGATTTCGAAGACATTGAATTATAGAACAAATCGAGATCTATCAAACAATATATATATTTGATATAAAATTTATTACCACTTTAAAAATATAACTAATTTTTTAATCCAATTAGAATAGAACTGAAACAAATAAATTGTGACGGAGAGAGTATTACCTTGAGCAAATCAAAACCCCAATTTCCGCAACTGACGTGGCCGAATCCTTATCAAATACTCCTCCTACTAGTACACGTGTATCGTCACCGACTGGGGCAGGGATCAGCTACTATTCTTCCTAACTCATCCTCTCATATTTCTTGACTTTATGGATTCACAATTATGTTTCTTTTCCCTGAGCACATTATAATTTCATCGAAACACTAATAAGTATGTGAAGATTTTACAATTTGATTTTTGATATGGACATAGAACATATCATTAAATTTTAAGTTGTATTTTTAAAAAGTCAATAATACATGCTTATTTTTATAAGTATGTAATTTTTAAATTTAATTTATATTAATTATACTTTATCTGTCCAAATTTGTTTGTCTGTTATTTTCGTCTGTGTCATTTTTTAATTGTTCATATATTTTAATTTATTAATTACTTATATGTTTCAATGTATAATATTTTTAATGATTTGAAAAGATTGTCTAATAAAACTAATCGGAAACTATTTAACAAGATGCGTAGTGCATATTTTTTAGAGATCCATATCAAGAAATACTCCATTTTCCCAAAATTTTGATCCCTCTTAGAGAATTCAACTATTTAAGGGGACATGTAATCAATACACTTTATTTCAAATTTCAAACATTTTTTTTCCAACAAATACCTTTGGATTCTACTCTTTGAATGTATCCATGCACACCTTTTTACATAGTATTGAAAAACTAATAAAATTGGACAACCTAAAATAAAAAGTTCATAATTATTTTGAAATGAACAAAAAATGGAAAGATGAACATAAAATTTTTTTTGATCCCTCTTAGAGAATTCAACTATTTAAGGGGACATGTAATCAATACACTTTATTTCAAATTTCAAACATTT
>JAOTQK010000012.1:2899167-2909711 GCA_025642025.1 Rhododendron ferrugineum
GGTGGGGTATCATATTTGTAGTTATTATTTTGGTGTTAATTCTTTCTTCCTAGTCTTGTATTATTTCTTACTCAAATTTTGGGGAGGAGGGGAGATATTTTAAAAAAAATAGAAAATCAACTACTGTCTAGGTCCCAATTGGTCCACGACTAATCGGTCTAGCCGCCTTTGTCCTGCCTGACTAGCACCTGGCAATTTTTAGGACTTTGTTAGTAGGAGTGATGTGGTTATTGGAGATCAAAGTTGTTAATTCCCTACCGGCTAGTGTACTGTTTTTTTTACTGGGATGGTACTTACCGATAATAGTGTGTATCTCGGTACCATGTCGAATTTTACCCAATATCTATTTTCAAATACTTACAATACATTTATGTATAATTTCAAAACTTGAAGTAAAAAATAAAACAAATACAATTTTGATGCACCTTAGCGATAGTTCTAATAACAAATACAATATTTATGGACTCCTAGTTTTGTTAAATTATCTTAAAAGAAAAGTGCACTAGTACTTTTGTACTTTCTGAGATTTCGGTAACGCCAGGTATTGGCCGGTACATGTTGGTATTTTGGTTGGTACGGATAACCAAGGTTTCGGTAACGCCTGGTACATATCGGTATTTTGGCTAGTACGGATAACCATGGTATGTGTATTGTTCCATTGTTGGTATTGTACGTTCCATCAGTACCAGGATTGACAACACTGTTGCAAATGGTAGCATTAAGGGGAGGTGTAGAACAAAATTGACTTTAAAGGTAGTAATTGGAATAGACCCAAGTTTCTTGGACATCACGAACATGATACCCTTGGCAAAATTAAACAGCGACAACAGGTTCATATAACCCAATCAATTGGGACTGATGGCTCAGATTGGTTTGTTACAAAACATCAATGCGTATCCTGTCATGGGCTTTCTAGACTGAAGGTTCATGCTTTATCAGAATCCACAGAGCAGACAGATAGTATCTCTTGCTAGCTATTGTAGCTACTTTCTAATCAAGCACTATTCAATTATCATGTGTGCTGGCAAGATTATTTGAAGACCCGCTTGTTGCCTCCTGATGTTCTTTCCCTTATCTATCATACACCTATTGGCTTTACTGAATGCAGGACATGTGTCAGTCCTCGTACTCACGATTTCCTACACATGACACTTAAGTGCATTAGCATATGGCAACTCGGACTTGTGATATAACTCATCTTCTGAACAAGGACCCAACTTCAAAAAAGGTTTTAGTTGCAAGAGGTGTACTAACGGTGTTTGCATCTTGCATTCTTGTTCCATCTTAACTTGTTCTACAAGTAACCTTTCTGAGAGAACCTCAAATTTCGAAACCTCCTGGCCGATCAATTTTTTTTTCCGAAATCTCTTGTCAGGGTGAATTCTTGTCCTAAGGATCTTCGTGGCCGAACAACCTCGACCCGTCTGCTCCATAAGAAGTCTTCAGTGATTTTTTTAGTAGGAACCTTCTTCACCACAAGGAGAGATTGGTCACTAGAAGTCAAAATGAAGGGAGAGAGTGAGAACTTTGTTTTGACCAACAAAGAGGAAGGTTTTATTGATTAGATTAAACCTTCTATTCTTTGACGGACGGCATGAATCCCAACTTCAACACCAAAGTTGGAACCCCGGACTCGATTCAGATTCAATCAACTGAGGTAAAGTATCATAGGTTAGATTAGCCTGATTGATAATGACTAGTGGCTGTTCGAGGTATTGGTATAGAACATGACAAGTGCCTAAATCATCTAAGTATTTGGATGAAGAAATTTCAGTTTTCCTAATATAGGATGGACATTGCTGGTTGTTTTTTGATCAGACAGTTTTAGTTGCTTATATTCAGTTCTGTGATGGTCTTGCTTTAATGATTATTTTTAAAATCTTGCACCATTTTTTATTCTTTGAGGTGATGTACTTTCAAACACTTGTATGCTTGATGCAGCTGCACACTGTCTGGTGAAACATCATGGACATACAAGTTGAAGGTCTGTTGCCTTTTAAAGTTGGACAATTGGCTGAGTCAAGATCTTTCCAGCTAGGGTACCGTAGTGCATGGTTTCGATGCAAGGTATAACTGAACGCTGCATCTAGTTTGTGCAATTGTTAGTCATGTAATTTTTTTTGTGTGATGAGTTTGGCTATAGCTCTCATCAACCAACAAAAGAAAAGAGAAGGAAAAAAAAGAAGGAAGTTTCTATGTTTTGTAAGGCAAACTAAACCTAACGAAACTTATCCTTATTTCCAGATCCATTAATGTTGTTTACCGAAGGTTATGAATCGCTTTGGTTCCTGAACTTTGGGTTGTTGGTTGTTAGGCTTGTGTGTAAGTGCTTTGAAATTTCTCATGGAAGGCGGCCGAGAGTCCCTGCAGTTCAATCACAGCCGTTCTTCTTTACATTCAACGGTCCAAACTTTAAAAAACTTTTCCACGTTTTTTTTTTAAATCTTGACCGTTAAAAACACCATCAGACGGTTGCGATCACTTGTACCGCACCTCTGCAGTCCAATCCAAGTTTGGACGGTAGACAAGCCTGATTCTTTCTTATGTCCAAATTAAAGAGCACAGAGTCAAGTATCTAGGACTATAACCTACTTTTTTTTAGGATGGAGAATTCTAACCGGAGACCGCAAGCAATAGAAAGAATTTGAACAAACTGAAAACATGCCATCATCCGAAGACCACAAGCATAAATTAAGCCAGACCTTGCAAGAATAGAACGTGGGACTTCAAGGAACCTAACCACCTACTTTCGCCACTCCTATTACCATTGTTTATTTTTTTAGTTATAATTGCAACTTGCAATCTTATTGGCATTTGTACTATTTCTAATATTTTTGGGTGATTTTTTTCTTAAGACTGGCTAAGATAATTCTGGGTAATTAGTATGAATGTATGATCACTATTGTAAAAGAATCTTTCATCATCATGAACTCTGATGTGCGAAGTGTTACAGTAAGTTCAAGATCTGAGCAAGTAGGATCATCCTCTCCTCCTCCTCCTCTCCTTACTTTACATTGTCTAAAATCTGCTGGCCTCAACATCACTCGGATATGATTATCCTTTCTTCCATATTCTCCTTGGCTAAGACACCTGGTCTCCTCTAACTTTTCTTCTTCCTCATGATAGTTATTCCTGAAGTTTGGAAATGTTTTGCTAAAGATAGTATGAAGTCAATGTAATATTTTTGCGCATGTTCGAGTGGTTTAATTTTGTGTACTTTTGCTCAGATTTGAGGAAACACTTATGCTGTCATTAGCTTATGCTTTTGGTCCCAGATTTACAGCAGAATTGGTTTGCATGTGGTATTGACTGTCTGGTTTAGTTGAAGTAGATGAAGTATAGTATACATTGGAATTTGCGATGTCATGGACCATTATGCTTAAAATCTTGTATTACCTCTCTTTTCTCAGCTTATTCTCAAGTACCAGAGAGATGTCTTGGCTTGAAAATTTGAAAAACTTCATCCTTTCTGCTGTAGAAGTTTATCTGTGGTTGAACAGATTTACTTGCACTAACACCATGTGTTTATATTCTATCAGATAAAAGAGACCAGCTGCAAAAAAGGGATTATGGAATTTGCCTTGGAATTCTATGACTTCCCAGATGATAGTAAGTAAACTTTTAGATGCTCAAGTTGTCATATTTTGCAACCTCCCATCTGCTGTATTTTTCTTGTTCAACTGTTGTATGTGTGAGATGATAAGCAGTGATATTATGGAATAGTTTTATAACTGGATTCATGTTTTACCACTATATAGTTGTAGAGGATTAAGCATAACCAAACCAAACCAAACCCACCCTTGTGTCCCAATCAATTGGAGTCGGCTACATGAATCCTGTTTTTCCATTGAGCGTAGAGGACTGATGGTTTGTAAATCAACTGTGATGGTATGCAAAGAAGTATGGGATCTGAGACTACATAAGTACCGAGATGTGAGATTTAGTGGTTATTAGTTGATTCCTTATGCTTTCATCAATTTCATCTCTAGTATGTGGTGCTGCAGCTGCCGATGCACCATCTTCATTTTGTCATCACTGATTGCCATGGAGCTTTGCCCGCCTCAATTAGCTATTTTTTGCAACCCCTCTATCCTGATCTCAATATGAGCGCCCATCCTCAATCTCCACAAGGAGGATCTGACCTCTTGTGAATCTCCAGTCGCACAATCACTTACCATTAATCTGCTATATGGTCCTTCAAGTGCGAGCCACATGTCCTAGGATCTCGCCTCCAAGGATCAAACCACCCACATATTACCTCAAGATTCTATGTCTTAGGATTGTAGCTCAAGGTTCTCACCTCGAAGGACCACACCTCCATGATCTTACCACATCTCTAGTCTCGAAGTGAGATCTGTGATGCATGATCCCAGTCTCCAACTCAGTTCTGTAATGCCCTAGGTCGAAGGCAGAAATTAAGATGAGATCATCAGAGTGGTCTGGAGGCGAGTTGAGGTATCGTGAAGGTTGCTCTGTCCTCACTGGATGATTGACCTTGACAGGTCATAGGATGAGAGAGGTTTTCACCAAGTCACATTACACCTTCAAAAGCATTTCTGACTTTGTCCCGCTACGATTGGATGAAAATGATTTGCTTGTTGACCTCAAGAGCGTGGCTGGCAATATTAAGGAAATCCTCTGACTTCCTGATCACCCTTCCACTTTTTTATTGCCTCGACATCATTGTTGGATTAGAGATCCTTCCAAGTTGTTGGATCAAAGAGCTTAGGTCCACTATTCTCGGTGAGCGTCTCTATCTCTGTGTGTGTGTGTCTGAATGCCCTCAACTCTTTCCTCTTCCAGCTCCGTCGACCTCCAACCAAGCTTACCACCAGCCTTTTTCAAAAGGACCCTTTTGTCGTTCTTGCCTTACTGATGTTCAATCGTCACTCAATATATTTCAAATCCTTTCTTTGAAGCCCAAACTTTGTGGTGTGATAACATAATAGAAAATGGCGTGACTGTACTGAGTGAGCCTTGGACAAAAAACCATAAAAGGTGGAGTGCCCGTTTCATTGATATGAGGCTGCTGAGTGCTGAAGCATTTGTTGAAAATTTTCCACGAAAAAGAACACTTTCCTCATTTTCTCAAGTGGTCATCCTGCATTTTTTGTTGTTGCATTTTCCTTTATGTATTCATCTATACTATATACTAAGCGCGTGTGTGACACACGGCACTCTCTCTCTCTCTCTCGGACTAAAATCTAGAAAATTGCTTAAAAATCCACCTTTTCCACTATCATTCATCAACCTCTCTGTTTGGGGGAAAAAAAAAATTCAAACTTCCTCTCATGATTGCCCCCACGATCGAACTCTCTCTTTATAAAATGCTCACGTTTAATGTTAAATCATACATCATGCATGGATAAGGGGTAAATACCATAAAAGAATTTTCCTCGTGCCATGCATAGCATGGGTACCGAGCTTGTAGAAAACTCAAGAAAAGCATGTGAAGGGTGGATGCAATGAACATGTAGGGGTATAGGCTGCCCTAAATTTTCTATGTTTATGTTTACCTGTTCAGGTAAGTAGACTCGTTTCTTGTACCGAGCCACACAAAAAAAAAATAGTCTCGTTTCTTCCTGAACTTTGATCCTCTAAATGTTCTTTAAGTTGATATTTTTTTATCTACGTTATATGTAAATTGGAAAACGAAAGGTCATTGTTCATTTGTTGAATCGCATATATGCAGAGGTAAAATGGACCAGAATCTACCAAGTTCCCAAGATTGGTAGGAAGAGGGCAACGAAGGTTAAAAAGATGCTGATGTTGCGTCCCCAATATCCTCCTATCTGCAGTGAAAGTGAAGCTCATGCTGATACAATTTCAGAAGTGAAAGTTGCCAGGAATGGTGTGTGGAATGTAGGAGATTTGGTAGATTGGTGTTCTGATGGTTGTTATTGGTCTGGTAAAGTGACTAAAATATTGGGTGATGAAAAGGTTCAGGTAATAATTTTTCAGCTTTTTCTCCTTCGCAACTATTGACTTAAGTTAGTTGAGCTTTTGTTGTTAATGGACTAATAAGCCATGTAGCTGTGTAATTTAACAAAGATTTGAAGATCCAATGATGTCCGGAAACAAAATCCTGTCTTTTCCATCAATGTTGGACTATTCCTTTAATAAGGAATATTTTAGACAACAAAAGCTTCTTGTTTTTGTTGCGCTAGATTGGTTACTTGTGTTGGATGATTCAGTGTACCAGCTTAGAGTGAAGCAAAGTGACAAATTGACTGGATAAGAAAGTAATGTGCCGTACGCAAGCATAAGGGGCCCGACGGCTCCCTCAGCTTAACAGCTAGCTGTTGGCGAGTTGAGTGTTTCCAAGACTCTCTAGAACTAGGCAATTGAAACTTGGATTCATGGACCGGATGGACATATCATTACTTGGCTACTGAAGTGAAACTCGTGGGTGTGTTTAGTGTAACACTTTGGATCCAAAATGTTTTGGAGATGGAGATGGTGGATTGTTTAGGGTTCCACTAGTGGACTAATGATAGTTTGGTATCTTTGAGAAACTGAAAGTTCTGAAATTGGTTGGTAAGAACTAAGAAGGGTCATTAAGAAGAATCACAATATATTTTCTTTTGTACCCAAAAAAAAATAGTACGATATTTGCTTCAATGGGCTTCATAGCGTTGCGGGAGTTACAGAGCTGTTTGTTGTAAATGATGTCTGGTTTGTTTCGATGAATCAATAATTTATGTGATTGTGGTGTTGAGATGGGGTTGGTGGTGTGGCATAATACCTAGAATTTTCTGGAGTGCTGGAAAGAATATGGGAATTCAGTAGGTTTACTTGCCGAGTTGACTCGGTTTACCTCAGTAGTTGAGAACTTGAGATCGTCCTGACAATATGGACAGCATAGACAAATCCCTGGCCAGCTGGCATTTTCTTATTGGCTATTCTAGGGGAGAGTTAGGCTTTGGACGACCAATGTTTATGTTTGATTTCCCAGTGCTTTCTTGTAATCAAACGAGCATTGAACTGATTTATAATGCCTTCCTGGTAATGCAACATATTATCAAAGCAATTTTGCAGTCTATTTGAACTTACATTGTTCTTAACCTTTCCCCCCCCTAGGTTGAGTTGCCACCGCCTCCTATCGGTGAGGGTTCTTCTTATGAAGTTTCGTGCAATGATTTGCGTCCGTCTTTAGATTGGTCTCCAGAACATGGTTGGAGTGTTCTTACTTCTCAGGTGCCCCCTTGCTTCTCTCTTTGCCTTCTTGTATCCAGATGTTTTTTCTTCTTCTTGAACTTGTATTCGTAAGATATGTTTTTTCTTGCTTGCATATCTAGTTTTTCACAAGTATTTCACATTAGGAAAGGCAACCAAACAGTTTTAGTCAATAATTATGACATAAGAAATTGGTTCAAAGAGGGAACAACTCTTGTTGAGACCAGCTATGGAGGTTTTACTATCCAAAAATGAAATTGGACTAGGAGTATCTAAGCCGTTGAAAGTCTTATTGTTGCAGTCTTCGTAGCTCCAATGATTAAGCCTTGTTCCTATTTGTTGTGTCAATGGTTTTAGCCTTTTAGGGAAGAGAGAAGGAATGCTATGACTTAGAAGAGACAAATCGGAGGTCATATAATTGGAAGCGCATCACGTAGCGTGTACGATACCCATTGTACACGAACCATGCAAACCTGATCACGTCATGACCATGTCAAAAGCTTGACTAAGTCTCTTGATTGGCCACAAAACGCTAGAATTGCTCGAAAATACATAGAATTACCCTGTTTAACAAATCAGCCGAACAAGGCTTCAAAGGTGTTTCGGAGGACTTGAGAGCTGTATTCGAGATTGGGCTGTGCTGATGGTTGTCGGCGTTAGTCGTAGGAAAAACTATGAGTCTCTGATCGGTCCATTGAAGATCCGTTGTCGAGGGATGCATTACGAGGTTGGAAAAGTCCAAGCAGTGGTTGTCAAAGTTCAAAAATGCAGAATCCATAATCATCGGAGGACAGTAAAGCTTCAGCGAGTGTCACCAGTGGTTGTGAGAGATTGGAGAAGGCTTTCAGTGTTCCAGATAGGAAATGGGTGCAAAACTGATCAAATAGACCAAACCTCACGAATCAGCACTGAAACAAGCCTAAGGCTGCTAAAAAACAATTGGCAATGAGTGGAGCAGGACCCTTCTACACCTGATCTCTCATGTACAGATTTTGGTTGCACGACCATTGTCTAGAAGCCATTCAACTCATTTATTAGTTTCGAAAGTGCTAATTGAAAGATGTGGGACAAGCTCTAACACTTCCCACATGTGCGACCTCCGACTTGCATGTGGAGAGGTAACAAATGATCCATAAAAAAGAGAGCACAACAAAACAAGGTGTACTTAGAGGCAAAAATAAATGGGCATTCAATCAAGAGAGTTTGGTTCAGACGCCTTCAAAAGCCTAACTGTGTTGAAGTTTCCAACCCCAAATAAATTGATATTGAGTGGAGAGGCTGCCCATATACTAGTTTTGGAGGTGTTAATTAGTCAATCTGGGGCGAGCACCAACTGTTTATAACTCATTTTTCAATGCTTGTTCAATGTATGAAGTCTGGAAGCCATATCTTCAATTATAACATGATTTTGTTCCGCTATTACTGATCTTCTTGCATTTGCACGGTACAGGAAGGAAAAGAAAACTACCATCCTTGTGCTCGACTGATTATGCCATTACATCAAGGTAAGGAAAACAACAGGCTTACCATTCGAAGCTTCACTTTTGAGGACATCGAATTCATTGTTGTTTAATAGAGATTCTTCTTTCTCGAATGATTGTCTGTTAAAGCTTCCAATTGGAACCCTATTGGTAATGAGTGGAGAGGCCCCCAGACTCTTTTATATACAAGTTTAGGAGGTAATAATTAATCAATGTGGGACAACCGGACAAGTTCTAACAATCCAACACACGTGTGATCATGACTCACCCGTGGAGGAGTACACGAATGATTCATAACGCAAGTATAAATGGGAAACAAGGGGCAGTCAAGGCACAACAACGGGCCAATTAATCAAAAGAGTATTGTCCTCCAAAAGGTTTAGCTCTGATACCATGTTAAAGCATCCAAGTTAAAACCGATTGACAATGAATGAAGAGGCTGTCCAAGCTCATTCTAGTTTGGGATGTAATAATTAAACCTGCTTATTACTTATCCTTTTCTATCCTACAATTGTCTCTGTTGTTAATTGGAAAAGTAGTCATTTGCTTTATCGATTTTTATCAGTGAAAGGAATTATGATGTGCTGTGACTGTGAGGTTTACAGTTTAAGTCGTACTTATTGAGCTCTGTGACACCATAGAGATTGGTTTATTTTCAATTGCGTTTGAGTTGAACCTGTTCTTCTATCCATTTTTTGATGAAAAATTTATAAGACGTGAGTTTACAACTTTTGGGTTTGCCAACACTGTTTAGTTGACCCTTTTTTTCATCGTCTCTTGCTTAAAATTTGAATTATTGCTGCAGCTGGGCTTCCCATTGGTACAGTGGATGTTGGAATTCAAAATGTAGGGGCAACAGCTGGATCGATGCTTGATGCTTCCTTTCGCTCTCCGATATCAACAAATGCATTGCCACCTGTGAATAAATCAGAACAATCTATAACGAAGGAGCCCGCTAGACAACCTTTGAGCATTGCTATTCCCCAGGAAGAAGCACAGAGGCCACAACCAAACACAGACTTGGACATGAGGGATAGTGCCATCGAGAAAACGGGGGTTTCCCAAAGAATCGGACATGTTGAAGAAGCAGGGATCTCATCGGGAGAAGACCAGTACTATTCCAGTGGGTCTGCGAAGAAAATGAGAACCGGTGGAACTATTTCTTTAAATTCCATGAGATCTGACACAATAGAAGCACCTATTATGGATTTAGAGGAGCTTGTTAACAAAGTTAAGTGGCTCAAGGGCATCTTAGAATCTGGAGTTCCTTTGCCCAATGGTAGAAGGCCTCCTTGGAAATTTGTGGAGCACCATGGATCATCTGCGCCAGAATGATTCTCCTGTAAGCGTAATCTTTCTTTTTCTTTTCTGATGAGATGCCTAAGATAAGTGCTGGCATACACATGCGTAAATATTGATTCGACATAGCTTTTTAATAAATTTTAGGGCTCGGTTGGTTCTTATTATCTAATTGTTCCTTAAAGCGTAAGTGTTTAAGCAAAGTACGGAATAAGCAAACTTATTTGGTTCACCATTGCTCTTTGCTTTTATTTTGGTTGGTACCAGCACTGAAACTAACCATCTTATTGTTTAATTGCTTAAATATAAGCAAATAAGCCGCCGAGCGAAACAAATGCATCAATTTTTGTAAGGGTTAAACGATGTAGGTTGTTTGGGTCATGAGAATTAGCCTCCCCGTGGGGAAAAAAGGGTCCAACCTTTGACCGAGAGTACTGTTACATTTTGTGCGAGAAATAAGAGTGAGTTGCCACAGAATTCCAGGCTATACCATTGTTCCACCTCTCCCAGCCCTTGTTAGCAGTGGCCTTGGGACAACTTTGGTGTTTAGCTTATGTGGAAGTTGTACTGTTGCATTTAGCTGGTAGC
>JAOTQK010000012.1:2957622-2973114 GCA_025642025.1 Rhododendron ferrugineum
TTTTAAGGTCAAGATTGTAATCGATGTACCCCTTCGTAATCAATAAAAAGTTCTGTTTGCTGACCAAAAAAAAAAAAAAACAATTACTCCCTCCGTCCCTTATTTAGAGTCCAGTATTCTATTTTGGATTGTTCCTTAATAAGTGTCCATTTTGTAAAGTTAGTGTGTAAAAGTTGTTGCATTGTCTATTTTGTCCATAAAAATAAATTCCATTTTGAAAAGTTGATAAGTAAAAAGGTAATGATGATGTGTAAGTATGGAAAGTGGAGAAAAAAGTTAATATGAAAGATATAATGATGATGTCTTTTTAATAAATTAGAATTACGAAATAAGACACTTAAAAAGGGTTGGAGAGAGTATTAACTAAAAAGAGAATATATCCTCAAGTTACCAACCCTCTGGGTTTTTTTTTTTTCTTTTTGGACCCACTTCAATAATATTCCTCCTCTAAGAATCATCGACAACAATTATGATTTTGATACTATAATTGGACCCACTTCAAATACTATAATTTTTCAAAGTAAACCATTCCGATTTTGATATTTTTAAAAAGGAAAACGATTTTGATTTGACATTTCACCCGTCATTCATTTGGTAAACAAATTGTACCCCGTTCGACTAAATAAGTTAAGTGGCTTTTTTTTCTTTATTCAAAAAAAAATCGTATTTGTTAGTTTTGAATCAATTTTTTGGGGATTATTGCATTTCCATGATGAAAGGAATCTAAAAAGTAAAAAATTATGATCGAAATTCAATTTTTTTTGAATAAAGACGAATTTTTTTTCGTATTTGTTAGTTTTTCGTTAATTTTTTGGGAATAATTGCATCGTCATGATAAGAGGAATCAAAAGAGTAAAAAATTACGATCGAAACTAAATTTTTTTGAATAAAGACAAAAATAAGTCAAAAAGCCAATTTTTTCGTCTTTATTAAAAAAAATTAAACTTCGATCATAATTTTTTTACTTTTTAGATTCCTATCGTCATGACGATGCAATAATCCCCAAAAAAAATTGACGAAAATTAACAAATACGAAAAAAAATTGAATAAGGACAAAAAATAAACCAGTTAACTTATTTAGTTGAACCGAAATAAAACACAATTATGCCGCAGATAAAATATGCGATTAAATCCATAAACGCACAAACCACAATTATTTTTTAGATATCATTGTTCTATCATCCATGTTCTATACAGTATATATCTACCAGAAAGAGAAGCCAAAGGCAAAGTCGACTCAAAAACCAAAAAAGCCAAACCCACGACGGTTCACGGCGATCGCCACCACCATCATGTCCATGTGCACGTTAGAGAAGAGCGGAGGTATCTTCCTCCTAACCATAAACGGGCTCGACGAGCACCGGGTCAACCCCGCCCTCATCAGCTCGCTCCGGTCGTCCCTCCGCCAGGCCAGGGACCAGTCCACTCGCGGCTGCGCCCTCGTCACCAAACACCAAGGCAAGTACTACTCGTTACATTTGATTAATAAAATCTCTTTTTTTTGCCGTTCAAAATAAAAATTTAAGGGCAAGTACTTCTTCTTCTTCTTCTTCTTCTTCTTCCCCTCGTCGTGATGCGTTTGCTCTTGCATGCCCTTTTAATCTTTTTGTATACGTTACGTTTGATTAATAAAAACTCTTCTTCTTTTTTTTTTTGCCGTTCGAAAAAAAAGGCAAGTACTTCTCCAACGGCTTCGACACCGCTTGGGCCCAGTCCGCGGCCGCCCGCGGCGGTGGAACCGCCTACGACCACTTGGTGAAGTTGTCGGAGCTGTACGGGCCGGTGGTGGCGGATTTCGTATCGCTGCCGATGCCGACGATTGCCGCCGTGACAGGACACGCGGCGGCCGCCGGGTTGATGCTGCCGCTGAGCCATGATTATGTCTTGATGAGGGGCGATCGCGGGGTGATGTATTTGAGCGAGCTGGACTGGGGTAAGTGTTCCGTTTCCTTCAAAAAAACTAGTCCGAGCTTCTTTATTGTCGAGATGTTTCACCTCGGTTCGTTTACTGCTCGAGTCTATATATATACAAATTGGCCGAAACTCTACAAACGAACCGAGTTTTTATAATCAAGCTATGGTACAACTTACTCGAACTTGGCTCGCTGACTGATGAGTCGAACTTCGAGTAATTGCTTGCGAATAGCTCGGTTTGTTTGCCGCCCTTGCTATATATAGTCTAATTGATAATCAAAAAAATTTAACAAATCAATATCAGCGATTCAATCAAGGCAGTTTTAGTTGCTTATTGTTCAATGTAAGCAAATAACTAAGTTGACGAACTAAACGAGCCAATAGATAGGATTTTGCCTTATGTGAGATTAAGGGGCCGTTCGGCTAAATAATTAAGTCTGGCTTATTGGCTTATTGGTTTTCCCGCCAAAACGTCAAAATTAGATTTTAATCAAAAAAATTTACTTTTTAGATTCCTCTCGTCATGAGAATGCAATAATCCCCAAAAAAATGCGAATAAGCCAAGTAATACGAAAAAAACAACCCCTAAGGAGTGTTTTGTCGGATCCCTTTCCCCTTTTCCAACTCTCTGTTGGATCCCCTTCCCCTTTTCCCCGTTTTTTAATAAAAATTTAATTTTGGCAATCAAAAAAAAAGGGTGTCTTTGTCCCACACCATCTCTTTCTAATCGATGATCATTGTAGTGCATGCATGCTTTTTAATCAAGGAGGAGTAAACATTCAAAATTATTGTGCATGTCGATCAGTTTACCTTAGTTTCTATTGCCAACTTTGTTATCAATTTCAGTATACTGAATCTCCAAAAATGGGTTTTCGACAAGGTTTTAAGCTCTAAGAATCAAATTTAGGAAAACATGATTCAATGAAATATTGCGTAACAATATATTTTTTTTTCCGGCGAAAGATGAAATTTTACTAAAAACGAGGAAGGGTAAAGGGAATCCAACAAAAAGTTGGATAATACATCACGAGAGCAAAGCCAAAATCACCCAAAGGTCTACAAGGATCCAAAACAAATAAAAAGATAAAATTCAACCCAACACTCAAATAAAACAGATAAAAGCTCAAAACATCCTAACCTGGTCCACCCAAGGACCGGCCCACCCAAACCAGCACCCAAACCCAAACCACTTCAATCTCCACCGCCGCACAAACCACCGAAAAACCAACCTCGTCGTTAAATAGGAAACTATGAAAGGCCAAGTATTATGGGCGTATTTGCGATAATCGTGGATACAGATTTTAGATATGGTAGTTTCTGATTCTACTGCAGATTCTACATTTAAGATTTTAGTAGAAGCAGATTAAGGTGGTGTTCCGGTTTCTATAAAAAGTTAATTTTAGAAAAAGAAGGTAATTCAAGCTCAAAAATCATATATTTACGCAAATAATTTTCCTACCAATATGGATCTTGTTTGATAGATCTCATTGAGATCTTTTATACGGTGCAAAAAAAATTAAAAAATTATTTTTTATTTTCTTTATATTTAAGTTTGAAAATAGAAGAAAAATAACTTTTTAAAAAAGAAGGGAAACTGAAACACCCCCTAAGATGTTTACCATAACTCTGAAATTAATAAAAAGTAAAAATTGGTACTGTTTTCTGAAAATTAAAGCTGAACATCAGCTTTTATAGAACTTAAAATTCAGAATCTGATTTGAAAAGTGAGAGAGAGAAAGAGGAGAGAAAGTGTTCGGATTTGGATCATCCAAAACACATTTGGACGATTCAGATGCGCGCTGGGTACCGCCATGTGATACCCAATTTTAAACTCAGAAACTTCTCCGCGTGCGGGACAGAGAACGTAACACCCCAAAATCTCAGTTATAGAAAATACGACCATTCCCTTTCTATACCAAATTCAGCAAAATTCGAGCTTAATTCAATTCATTTTCTTATCACATAAACATACCCAAGCCAACGGTTCCGACGAAGTACTCGCCAACTACACGGCACATATCACAAAACCCACTTAGGCCAACAGTTCTGTTATGGTTTTTATTTTTAAAGTATTCATTTTTTATTTTACGAGACATGTCATTTTCTTTCAATATTGATATTATGAAGAAAACGAGACTGCAAAGACAATTCTACTTTGTACCGCCAGTATATATCTAATATGCTACTATATATACAGTGGTAAACAAGCTGACCATATGCCAAATCAAGGCCTATATCAGAAGCCCACTTCTAAAGCCTAGAAATTGGATTAGCAACTAAACACAAGCGAATTAATACGGGTCGGGGCGTATATATTTGCTAACCAAAAAATTGTAGACTATAAAATTTTGATTTTGTGCTTCTTCAAATTTTCTTCGCGTTTATTAGTTGTGCATAAAATTTTTATGAATTATTAGTTTGTCTCGACGAGAAGAATTGAAAAGGTAAAACATTGACTTTTACACAATTATTTTATGAAATATCCAAGAAAAATTCTAAAAAGCTGAATTTTTTTTATTTTTCTTGAAAATTTCGAAAAATACTTTTGTAAAAGTCATAATTATTTTTTTAGGTTTTTTCTTGGATATTTTCAAAAATAATCATGTGAAAATAATAATTTTTTACTTATTCAATACCTCTTGTCAAGACGAACAAATATTAATACATAGTAAAAATTTGGTGCAAAATTAACAAATGCGAAAAAAAAATTGAATAAGGAAAAAACCATTCTATAACTTTTTGGTTAGCGAAAACGCCCCCGTACATGTCCAATTCAATTACAATAATGTACTGTTGGAGGCAACTGATAAATGTAAGACCTGATGATTTTTTTTTTCTTTTTACAATCTTATGTTTATAACATAGCCACCATACTACATATTAGAAAATTGAGGCAATTTTGCAACAATTAATTATCGAAAAATCTAAACCGCAAACACCCAACAAAAGTTTAATAAAACTACTCTGCTAATAACATATTTGGAACAACTGAACTCACATACCAAATTACCAGGGTTTTTTTTTTTATCGGCAAAATAAAATTTATTAAAACTCGACAAATGATACATTGAGCATCCAATAATAAAATATTGGACACCTAATAGGCCAAGCCCAATCACCTAATGGGTCAAAGACCAAGCCTAGAAACCCCCGAGAAACCAAACCTAACATAACACCGTCGCAACCCATGCAATTAATCTCTTGCATAGTAAACATACCGGTGCATAATTACTCGAATAAAAGTTACTTAATTACCCATAGATAATCATAAAACCCTAGCTCTGATAACAATTTTTTTTTTTGCCACAGCGATATACATCAGCGGGGGTTAATGGGGGTGTTAGAGTTAGCACGGAGAGACCAGAAGCTATCCATAGCCCTGGCTCCTTAAAGGAACTGCCCCTATGGGGCTTAAACCCAAAACCTTCAACAAATGGGAGGCAATGTGTAACGACCCGGATCGTCAAACACCACAACCAATTTAATTAAACAACAACTAACTAACGAAACGCCATCACCCACTTTCTTAATACTTGCATAATTTTACAAAAACACACCCCTCGTACTCTTCTCTCCAGCTCTCACCATTCCCCCACCAAGAATGAAAGTCAAAACTGAAAGGGGTATATCCTTCCCTTCCTTTCCTCCGTTTTTCTCCCTTCTTATTTTTATATCCTTTCATGCTTAAACCTTGTCATGGTAAGAGATTCCCAAGACTAGGCAAAAATTGCCACGTTGCCTATAGCTCCACATTTGCACCCTTCTTTCACACATGCACACCTCCCTTCTACACATGCACACCTCCACGTAGATTACATAGAAAACTCTGATCTCATTCTTCGTTTACTTCTCTCTTTTAACTTTTACAAGTAAGACAAACTCCTTTGAATACACTCAAACTTCCCATTCTTATCTCTTTCAAATCTTATTCAAGCACTAATTCATCCTTATTATTTACTCAAATACGCACAAACCTTCCAGTTATATTATTCTCTATTGTTAACTGTTAACCAGAAGAAACATGAGGTACGGGTCTCACACAATGACTTACCAACTGCACAATGATAGAAAATGCCTCCTAGGGTCCCCCATGTGGTGCCCAAACTCTTTTCTAGTTCACGTTTGTGAAAAAGAGGCTAGAAATAAAATGTGGCGGCGCCTCATGGGCACGCACATTTTTATCCTTTAACATCATATAATTATGAGTGTTGCTAAAAGAAGTGCTGGGCCACCACAAGACCGGTGTATAATTATTCCTTTATCTTTTTACGAGTATGCATCGATCAAAATTTTTTTTTTTGGTTAAATGATATGTATCATTGTTATTAGGGGGTGTCATTTAGGGGTGTAAACGAGTCGAGCCGAGCTTCGGCCAGCTTGAGCTCGGCTTGTTTATTAAACGAGCCAAAAATTTGAGCTCGAGTTCGGCTCAAGTCTTAACGAGTTGAGCTTAGTCATTTACTAAACGAGCCTTTTTAATCGAGTCAAGCCTCCCTTAACGAGCCGAGCTTTTGTCGAACGAGTCGAGTGAAACTCGTTTAGTAATTGAGCTGAAAACTTGAGCTCGAGCTCGAGCTCGGCTCGTTTACTAAACGAGCCAAGCCAAGCCTTAACGAGTCAAACCGAGCCGAGCTCGCGAGCTATTCGGTTCGTTTACAGTTTTAGGTGTCAATGAAATTCACCTATAAACGAAATTAGACCGGTTCAAATTTTGACCATATATATATATATATATATAATTGGGTGCAAGATATATTGAAACAAATGCCTTTAATTAGCTTGAACAACATCATGCAAGTGGACTCAAAACGAGATAATAGAGGAGTGTTTCTTCCATGCAAGTAGAAGAATCAATTCGGCGTCATGGTCTTAGTTAATTTATGATTTTTATTTTGAAGTTGAATAAAAGCACAAATTATACTACTACCAAACTTAATTTGGTGGATAAAATAAGAGATGGGATTAATAAAATGTACAAATCAAATGGGTGCTTAGGTAATCATTCGTTGTCTAATTTGGTTCAACGAGCATCTCCCATCAGTACCACAGAATATCCAAGTCACATAATCTTTGAAAAGCTGCCGTAATGTACATTCTTCCAATAGTTTTTTTTTTTTTTGGTACTTTATTCCTCGAATTTGGTCATTCATACTTATCTTGAAATATATGACTTGCAATCTAAGGTATCTATTTTCTTTTTCACTAAAATTGTATTTTGAAATTACATTTACGGCATCCGATCGATACGGTATCTTATGAAATTAATAAAAATGACAGATTACGTACTCCTATCTTCCTATATAAATTAAGTGATTCAATTAAGAAAACTTACATATTTGTTATGGATGTTAAAAGAAGTGCCGGCCACAACATAACCAGAAAGGGCAAGTTCTCCTAAAAAAAAAAGTCAACCAACATAGCATTTTGTTTTGTCATTATTCAAAAAAAAATTCATGTTTGTTAGTTTTGTGGATTATTGATTTTTCTCGACAAGAAGAATCAGAAAAATAAGAAATTGTGACAGAAATTCAAATTTCTTCGAAAAAATCCAAGAGAAAAGTCAAAATAAACTCGTCGAGACGAATTAATAATTTACAAAAGTTTGACAAAGAAAAAAACACAATAAAAATTTGAATCTGGACAAATAAAAAGTTAGGTGGCTTTTTTAAGGAGTGGGATCATCTGTTCCCATTCTCTACCCCTATATCCAGTCTCCATTCTACCCATGTATGAGAATATAAATATATAATATCTTTGACTCATTAAGGCTTGTGAACAAAATCGAGTTCGAGTCAAACTTAGGCAAGCTCGGCTTGTCAAATTTTTATCAAGCTTGAGCTCGGCTTGAGTTAATTTGTTTGAAACTTAACGAATGAACCTGAACATTCTAAACATTTTTACCATAGATGTGAAATTATGACTAAACTATAGTTAAAGCTGGTACTGGAAAAAGATGAAAATCAGCTTCTATAAAACTAAAAATTTAAAATTTAATCTGAAAAATACCAGAATCTACCCAAACCCTACTTTGAGATTTTCGGAATTTCATTTATATTTTAGCTTTTCAAAATTTTTAGGATCCGAGAAATCTGTTATTTAGAATTTTTGGCAAAAGCTCCAAACTGATTTTAAAAAGCTAGAATCTCAAAATCTACACAACGAAACTCTTGTTAAGACGCACTAAAAATTTCTGTCTAAATTAAGGAGACTCGTGGAAAACAATCTAATTTAGGGGTGCAAATGTGGTGAAACGTTCCCACCACCAAGCACAATTTTGGCGAACGGGCCCTAAGTAGGTAACAGTATGATAGTTGAGGGGATGAAATCGTAAAATTGATAGTTTACGGACTAATTAAATACAAAAATGTGCATAGTTTATCCTGGACTCAAAACGAGATACTGATCCAGCGTAGTGTTTCTTCCAAGTAGAAGAATTAGGCGTCAGGTCTTAGTTAATTATTTATGATTTTTAGTTTGAAGTTGAATATTTACCAAACTTTGGTAGATAATAAAATAAGTACGTGTTGCATGGGATTAATAAATAAAACGTACAAATCAAATGGGTGCTTAGGTATACTCATTGCCTAATTTGGTGCAACACGTACGCATCTCCCATCACCACAGAATATCCAAGTCCAATAATCTTCGGTCGAAATCGTTCATTGGGGCAGAACCAATTGAAAACCAGCCACAACAACTACATTCTTCCAATTGCATTATTTTTTATTTTTGGTACTTTTCCCTCGAATTTTGGTCAACAAATGAACGTTCCAAGTTAATGCCAGATAAAAAGAATTTCGGTTATAGTTTTCCTTGCTATGGCCCGGGACGAGGCGGTACTTGTGATATTTTGGCTTGGTACATACTTATCTTGAAATAAGCAATCTAATATATCTATTTGCTTTTTCCCTTAATCGTATATTGAAATCAACATTTATGACATCCGATCAATACGGTATCTTTTGAAATTGATAAAACTGTCCGAATTTCATATTTTCATTATTTATTGGACTAAGGGTATATATGTTCCAGATTCTCAACTAAGTACTTAAAAAATAAGGACCTATTTTTGAAGCTTAAAAATAATGGCATAAGGAAAATAATTTTTCAATTGTTTTTGGTAGGGTTTGATAGAAACAATGTCCATATTGCAATTTTTTATTTATTTATTTCAGTAAGCCTATTATTTTTAATCTTGAAAATTGTAAATAAGTACTTATTTTTTAAGGGGCAATGGCGAACGGGCCCTAAGTAGGTAACAGTATGATAGTTGAGTGGATGAAATCGTAAAATTGATAGTTTAGGGACTAAGTACAAAAATGTGCATAGTTTAGGGGATAAAAAGAAAAAAAAACTCTATAAAATAAGAAGTGATTCAATTTAGAAAACCTACACAATTGTTATGGGTGTTAAAAGTGCCGGCATTTTGTTTTTATTCAAAAAAATGTCTTAGTTTTGCGTCAAATTTTGTGGATTATTGATTCGTCTTGACGAGAGGAAAATTGGAATAGTGAATAATTCACAAAAATTTGACATCAAACAAACAAACGCAATTTTTTTTGAATAAAGACAAAAAAAACGAGTGGCTTTTTTAGGGAGTGGGATCATTTGTCCCCAATATTCTCTGCGACAGTGCTACAGCCACCGCATGGATCCACCGCACAAAGCCCACTGAACACCTGTGGGATGCCCCACTCCGGATCCCACATAAATACAAAAAAATATTTATAAATTTTAAAATCTTTTTTATGGACCCTATAAAAAAATCAACTCTAATTACGAAATCGGTAAATATTTTTTTCTAGATTTGTAGAGGCGAAACTGAGCAGTTTCTCTGCCCCTTACATCTCTCTCTGCCTTCGCCGTGGTGGTGGAAATGCCTCTAAGCAAAACCCTCCGGCTCCCATCACTCCACCATCAACCACCACCACCTCACCTCTTCACGTCTCTCACCTTCCTCCACCCATTACCAGCATAAGATGCCCACCCCAGATCCCTTTCTTTGTCTCTCTTAAAACCCATATCCCATGTCTCCAAAATCCCCCCTGGCCTCAATCATCCTCTTTCTACACCCATAAGATCTGTTCTTAGCTAAGCAAATATTGCGTACAGGGATTGTGTGAGGTCGTCATGATATCATCTACGTCCATATATACCGCTCCAGCGGCGCTCCTCGTGGAGTAGATCGATCCCGCATCCAACCAAGTCTCGCCTCTATCAATCAATCAATCCTTGATTTGTCATTTCGGAGTTTCATTTGCGTAAATTATGCATGGGGGTGTTTTTTTTTTTTTTTTATATATATCAAGACGAACTAAATTGAATGAAGACGAGAAAAGAGGCCAGGTGGGTTTTTCAGGGAAACTTGCCTTGAATTATTACTCTTAGTCATTATCAGCATCCATTTACGTATTCATTCATGTATTATTGTTATATCTATACCACCTATCTATATATAAATGTTACGGTGTCCACCCGCCGTTTGGGGACACCGTAAAAAATGGCTTAACTGACCATTAAAAATATAACCAAGATCAGTGATGTGTATAATCAAAACCTTACAAAGGCATAACCCCAAAATCCCCAAAAAGTTATACTTTTAATGATCAGTTATGCATTTTTACGTACGGTGTCCTCAAACGGCGGGTGGATACCATAGCATCATCTATATATAAATATGCTATGGTATCCCCGGTCATTTTGGAGACACCGTAATTTTTGGCATAACTTCAACATTATGATTATAACTAAAACTCATTATAAGCATAACAGAATCCAACTAAGTACTACAAGAAAATTGGGATCTCCCAACGGTTTTTTTAGTAACGGTTGAAAAAACCGTTGGTATAGATGGTATGTAGCAACGGTTTGCAAAGCGTTACTAAAAACAGGACTATAGCAACGGTTTTCATGCAACCGTTACTAGATTACAAGACTATAGCAACGGTTTTCCATAACCAAAGAATATCTAAAAAACCAATCAAGACATAACCAAAGAATATCTAAAAAATCAATCAAGGCATAACCAAACACAACCAAAGCATAACAAACAAGTTATGATTTGTTATGGTTCTATTATGCTTGTAATGGATTTTAGTTATACTCATAATGATTTTGTTATGTCAAAAGTTACGGTGTTTCCAAAATGACCGAGAACACCGAAATCATTCCTATATATACACACTTAGTTGAATAAAGACGGGAAAAAAAATGGAAGTCTGGGCGGTTTTTTTAGGAAAACTTGCCCTGAATTATTACTCCTAGTCCATTATCAGCATCCATTAATGCATCAATGTTATATCTATAGATATCTGTCACTTCACAGACGAGAAACCAAACCCGAGAAAGCCACGACGGTAAACTCCACACTTCACCACCATGTGCACGTTAGAAAAGATGGGCGGGATCTTCCTCCTAACCCTAACCAGAGTCGACGAGCACCGGCTTAACCCGGCCGTCATCGGCTCGCTCCGTTCGTCCCTTCGCCAGGTCAAGGACCAGTCCACTCGCGGCTCGGTCCTCGTCACCAAGAATCAGGGCAAGTTCTTCTCCAACGGCTTCGACCTTGAGTGGGTCCAGTCTCCGCTGCGTCCAGCGGAGGATCGGCGTACGACCAGTTGTTTAACTTGTCGGAGCTTTTCAGGCCGCTGGTGGCGGACTTCGTGTCGCTGCCAGTGCCGACGATCGCCGCCGTGACGGGACACGCCGCCGCCTCCGGGATGATGCTGGTGTCGAGCCATGATTATGTTTTGATGAGGGGCGATCGAGGGGTGCTGTATATGAGCGAGCTGGACATGGGTAAGTGTCCGCTTTGGGTTCGTGTAGTCTATCGTCATTTTGTTTATTTTCAAATTTAAAAATAATATATTTACGAAAATAATTTTTCGATTGTTTTGCATCGTTCAAAATATCTCATCGAGATTTATTAAAAAAGATCCATATATATTGCATAAAAAATTATTTCAATAAATTCATTATTTTTTAAACTTGAAAATTGCGAATAAATACTTACTTTTTTTTGTACCTAACTATACTTTAATAGAATAAGATATTACTGGTGTTCATAACTCAATCTAGAGGATAGAGAGATACGGTGTTCATAACCTTGTCTACAGGATAGAGAGAGGGTTCAGGTGTTATGAATACCAGAAGTATCATATAGGAGATTAAATTTTTTTCACCGGCGGTGAAAAATCTCACTTTTTCCACCACCACTTTTTTTGTTTCTACCGTGTGTTTATTGTTAATTTGAATCGTTCATCTTGTAAACCTCACATAGTAGTATATCTATGCAAAAAATAAACTTGATCAGACATTGATAGGAGTATCAAAAATTGAATTTTGATTTGTAAAATGAATAGTTTATCTTTATTATTATTGACAGAAATCAAATCGCCCATTTTATAAACCAAATTTCAAAATTTGATATATCTATCGACTTCCGATCAAGTTGATTTTTTGCATGACAATTCTATATTGTGGGTCTTAAAATATGAACGGTTCAGATCACGACAATAGCCACTCGGTGAGACCCATAATAAGCGATGGTAGAAAAATGAAATTTTACACTAGCGGTGGATATAAATTATTCTCTACATATATTGGCATTCAATGGTATTTTTGTCCGAAAAATTGCCACACAAGTGGTATTTGCCCTGGCAACCAACGGTCAGTCGGTCATGCAACCGAAGGGTTCCAGAGTTATTTTTTCCTCGGCAGAAGGGTTTCAGTTGGGTACTACTAACATTTACGGCCTGTTTGGATGCATCACTGTGAAAGGGGATTGTGAAATACCCCCTCTAATCCGTGGGCCCAGCTCTAACACGTTGTTTGGGAAAGCAAAATACAGGGGGATTTCTCTTCATCCCCTCTCCATAACAGCTGCTAATACCCCCTGAGGGGGTCTTCCAAATGGGTAGGGTTCGACCAGTTTTTCTGGAATCCCCCTATTTTAGGACGATTTTACCCCTCATAATCCCCCTTCCCCACCCCCAGTACCCATTCTACTTCTGTCCGAAAAGACGAGAGGGAAAGCTGAGCAAAAGGAAAAAAAAAAAAAAGTGTTACGAATTTCAATCCGTTTGAACCGGTGGAAAGATTTTAGTTTTCTGATCATTTTATCTTAAATGGTCATAATTAAATTTTGACTCTAGAACTCTCGTTGATTAGCACTAAGAAAATCATACAACCAAATATCTCACCAACGAGAGCCCTAAAGCCAAAAATTAATTATAATCCTTTAGGATAAAATGATCAGAAAAATAGTATCTTCGCACTGATTCAAACAGATTGAAAATTGGAACACTTAATTTTTTAACCTCTTTAGACTGTTTATATCTTAAAAAATTAAGTGCTCTAATTTTCAATCCGTTTAAACCGGTACGAAAATCCTATTTCTCTGATCATTTTATTGCTAGAGGGTCATAATTAATTTTTGGCTCCAGGACTCTCGTTAGTTAGCCCTAAAAGATATTTAGTTCTGCGACTTTCTTAGGACTAATCAACGAGAGCCCAATAGTCAAAATTTAATTATGACCCTTTAGTATTAAATGATTAGAAAAATAAAATCTTTCCACCCATTCAAACGGATTGAAATTTGGAACACTTAATTTTTTTCTCATCTTTCCTTCAAACCAAGCCTAGCAGCTTTTTTCTTTTTTCTCCGTCCCTTGCAACACCAAAACGACACAGTTTTGGGGCACTACAATCCTATGCCCATGTGTTCCATACAACCTCATCCATCCACCCTAAAAAACACATGAAATTATTAAAAAACACGTATTTATTCTAATTATAATGAAACTAACAAATTTTGTCAAAAAAACACTGCATAAGGACAAAAAAGTCATTTAATTAACAGCTTTTTACATCAATCTCCCTTCCTTATACCCCCAAGTACTATTTAATACCCCATCCATAAATGTGGGTCATCTCTTATTAATTAATATTCCCTACAATTCAATCTCCATTTCTTACATAATACCCTCAAACCTAATTCCGCATTCAAACGGGCCCTTAGAGATGAGAAAAGGTCAATTAGGCACTTTTAAAGTCAAGGGAGTGTACCCTAGACTATTGTATGACGCTTAATTAGTTTGCGATGACCGAAATGGGGTCGAGTACCCTAGACTATTGTATGACACTTAATTAGTTTATGTTATGTTCCTTGTTTACCCACACACACAAAAAAGTCAAGGGAGTGTACATGAGAAAAGTGAATAGATGAGGAGTGTCCGTGGAATTTAACTGTAATGTCACAGATAAAAAGGGGAAGTTTGAAATCTACAAAAATCCATGCTTTTCTTTACATAATTTCCTGTAGTATATACGTTCACCAGTACCTCTCGTTCTTCTTTGATGTAGGGATGGCGTACCCTGACTACTTCACAGCACTGGTGAGGGAGAAGGTGGGGTCGTCCGCTGCTCGCAGGGACATACTGCTGAAAGCGGTGAAAATGAAGGCGGCAGAGGCCATGGCGGTTGGGGTCGTGGACTCGGTGCACGAGAGCCCAGAGGCCACGGTGGCGGCTGCCGTGCGCCTAGGGGAGGAGCTGGTCAAAAGGAAGTGGGACGGTGAGGTTTATTCGGACATAAGGTTAGCTATGTACCCTGAGCTATGTGGCGTCCTGGGATTGGCCCCCAAGGGCGTTCGAGGATTGGCCAGCGAGGACTTGCTAGCCTCTATGTCCCGGATTTGAAATGTGAAATTGTTGAAAAAACTATAAGCATCCATAGACGGAATGAGGAGTTGGCTTATGGGGCCGGGGCCACCACCTATTTGGGAAACTCCATAATTATTATTTTTTTTTTTGTTTCTTTTTAAATCTTTACATGTTGCCCCCCTTCTCGTTTGGTATGTAAAATATGACTTAAGAAATAGTTGTTTGTGTTTTTTTTCAAAGTTTGTTTCTGACCTAATTTGATAGTTGCACTAGTGGCATGAAATTAGTTTTGAAATTGCTCATAACAAAGTTATTCGGGCAGCTTGAAAAAAGGGGGAAAAAAATGTGCTAGCACAGAGCTTGCACAGAAGTTTTTTTGGAGCCCGTATCGAGTCCAACAAAGATGATCTGAAGCGCTTATTATTTTTAAATTTTTTTATGAACTTCTATTATAAATCAACTCAATCGATTGGAACTCGGTAAGGACTTTTCCAAAATTCGTTCAGAATCTTCGGATCAACTCAAAGGGATGATGCTGAGGAAACCATGATTAAATTTAGAGGTGGCAAATGGGCGGGTCTGGGCTGGTTTGGGCGGGTTGAAACGGGTCGCGGGTCAAATATGGGCGGGTCGAATATGGGTCAAAAGGTTAACGGGTTGAAACGGGTCGGGTCGAATATGAGTCAAGACAAACCCAAACCCGCCCGCCTCGCCCCGACCCGTTTTCCTTTTTTTTTTTTTTTTTTAATATACAAAAAAAAATTAAAGTTTTATTTATTTATTAAAAAAAACTAATTCCCCTATATCGAAACTCAGACTTGCTAAACAAAAAAGTTAATAAAATACTTGTCGCAAAATAACAAACACGAAAAAAATTGAACAAGAACGAAACGAAAACAAGTCCAAAAGAGAGAGA